>JAMQGT020004601.1:0-54987 GCA_024447675.2 Pterophyllum scalare
TATAGCAACTTCTATTTTCAGCGGTGGAAAATTTCCCGTATTTTTAAATACAAAACTTGACAGGTATGCCAAAGACCCTCGTGGTAAAATGTACATTTTACAGAAGAAATAAACATGTTTGCAGCCTGATACAAAAATAGTTTTGTCTGTTTATAATAACGGTGGGTTTCCTGTAACTCATCCATCTGGGTACTGGCGTTCTGGGTGTAGCTGCTTAAGCTGTAGCCCATCACTAACTGAGGCCTCACCGGCTCACTGAACTGAACTTCTTGACCATCCTGGTGCTGTTGGGGCCCTCTGTTTAATGCAGTTATCTTAAAAATAATTTTGCTTACTGTGTGGTACATCCGGTCCAAGACGTCTGTGCTCCAGTTTTGGTGAGTGAAACTGTAGCATTTTATTAGTCTGTCACTAAGCACTAATTAGCAGTCTGTACAATGCTGACCAAGCTTGCTAGCTTTTAGCATTTAATTTAAATGTGGGGAACGCTGGGGGATTCGGATCAAACCACCGGATAAATCTGATCACATCTGACACCGGGATTGGAGCGTGCACGGTAAAGACTGATTCCTATAATCTGGAGAATATAGAAAAGAACCTGCTGCACAAGTGTAAGACCTGCACCTTTAACTACACCAGACAGTGGTGGTGATGTAGGCACAGCCTGGAGAATGCTTCTGCAGCTACACTGCTCAAAGTCAGCAGTGTAAGGTCTCTTTAAGGAGCTCAAATGAGACTTTAGTTTTGGGTTGGATGTGGTTTTGTGGGTGGTTCTGCATCATTACACACATATATTTATACTTGCAGGCTTGTTGAAAGAAAGTGGTGGGTTTGTGATTTCAGAGCTGAACTCTCTCTCTGAGTGAGGGATCCTGTTAACAGGTGCTGAGGCAGATTTGAAACACCTCCAACTCCAATCTGCTGCGTGGAGCTGAGAGCCAATTCATCTATGCTGAAGAAGCAGAGGCTTGGAAACCACACACGCCCCCACACACAAACACACAAACAAACACAGCTCTATAAGAGCACGTTAGCGTCCTTATTGTAAAATGTGCTGGTTGAATGAGTCGTGCTTTGAGAAATACTGTTGCGCAGCCTCGTTTTCAGGTTGACAGACGTATATTTAGGAAATCCTGTGATGTGCTTCTATCGCGGGCAGTTGGTGTTGATGCTGTCCTGACTGACGCCGTCTTTCTTTTAAAGACACGGCTGGCAGATAATTGTAATTGGAGCAGGAAGTAAAACAATGTTTTGCCAAGTGATTATTAACAGATTGTTGAGAATATTTCCAAATAGGACAGAGGCTCCAATTTTTTTTCCCACAGAAATCTTTGGTTTTCATATGAAATACAAAATAAAGCGTCGTGCTTACACCAAGCAGAGGTATAAAGTCATCGTTTTTAAACACAACCACTGCAGCCCAACTTCAAAACCCGGTCGAATGAAGATTTTACAATTTTGCAACAGTGTCTCACTGAGCACTAGTTTTAATTGTCAACCCACTGAGTCCACATCTGCCCAGCAGTCTTTTGTTCTTTTGTTTTTTTTTTACCCCAAATCAACAGTGTTTTGCTGCCATATCAAAACCATAATTTATGTTCACTTCCCAAAAAGCACCGAGAACATGTTTTGGTGCAGGTAACCAGCTGCAGAGCCACATGTCTGAACTCTGATGCAAACTATCCGTGTTGCATTTAAATAACTTTTACTCAAACTAAACATACTGCACATAATGTGACATAACGCTCGGTCCTCTGTATCTTCCTGCAGTGTTATAAAGCGGGCTTCACCCGTGCACAGGCTGCTGATGTAAGGGTGGCAGCCGTGGGTGGTTGGTTCACCGCCACACAACAAACACTGGATGGACTGTCATAAAGTCATGAACTTTCTCCATGTTGGGTGTTTCATTCATATCATCACAACATCTGACAGACTGACACAGGCCCCTCACAGGGTTCAGCCCGGTTATCAGATTATTACACTCCTGGAGCTTTTGTCATGTAACTGAACTTGTGGGCTTTTATACGCTGGTAATGATCTGTTTAACCCTTGCCAACAGCGTGTCCTACTCTGCCACGAGTACCAACAAGCGTGGCCAATAGCACACTAAAAACCTGCCGCTGTTTCCTTTAGCACAGACTGAGTCTGACATTATGACCAAAGCGGATCCAAAGAAATCAAAAAACTCCATTTTTACAGCTCACGTCATTAAAATGTTTAAACATATTTGGCTGTAAATGATGGGATATTTGATCATCAGCTCGTTGTTTATTTGGAATTGTTTTCTACATTTTTTTTACTAATTTTTCACTTCACTACATAAGTGCCCCCCCCCTTAAAATCATGAATTCAGCGAGCAGGTATTTGCTCACTGAAGCAGCTAACACTTTCTCCATTTCCCTGTAATTACCAATACCAAATCACGTAGGATGTTCTTGGAAGCAGACCTGCAATTATGTGAAAAGTTGCCAGAAAATTAAGAGGAAAATGCAGGACTTGTAAATTACACTGTGATATTTCAGAGATTCACTCTGAGAATCATATCAGCATTTTCAGATTTAGAGAAAGAACAAAGTATTCGAGCCTAAAGGAGGCCGAACGGCTGCTGAGAACACGGGAGAAGCAGATTCAATACACGCAGTACTCTTGGAAATGTCTTTAAATCTTACCAAGCAAGGCACTCAGAAATGAGCTGGCAAACACACACACATCACGTGTGCCGTGATGAGCGTATATTTTATATATATATATATATATATAATTCTCCGCACCATGTGTTCCATGCATATCCGCGTGTGTGTGTTTTCAGTGGGCCTGTGACTGCAGGGTAAAAATAGAGAGTTGAGCAAGTGCAAAAAAGAAACGGAGACATGCAAAATAAAAGTGAGAGAGGTGGAGGCAGATGGAGGGAGCAGATGGACGAGAGGAGTCAGAAAGAGAGAGAGGGAGGCGGCGGCACACAGAGCAGTACTTACAGGTGTTTTGGAAAGTGTGGACCTGCATGTCGACCAGAGGAAACGACTGTCTGAAACTGTACGTCACCGACGTCTTCTTCTTTTGGAAGATCTTTGTGACCTGAGGAGGAGGAATGAGAGGGTTTGATTAAAGCAGGTATTTCAGTCCTGTTTGATCTTAGAGGGACCGCATCAGTAAAACTGTGGATAATAACAATAATGCCTTAGACTTATGTAGCGCCTTTCACGGTACTCAAAGCGCTTTACAATTCTGTGCTCCATTCATTCCCACCTCAATCATACTTGGTGGTGGTAAGCTACTAATGTAGCCACAGCTGCCCTGGGGCAGTCTGACAGAGGCGTGGCTGCCAACTCCTGCCTACAGGCCCTCCGACCGTCTTCAGGGGAGGGAGGGGGAAATGTCACAGGGTAACCTGTGCCCTATAGGACTAAATGCTTAATGGCCAATAACAGACTGCAGAGACTTCTATTAGTTATAACATCTTGCCAACAAATAGAGGTCTTTTTTCAGTAGTAAATGTGAGGCCAAAGAGTACTTTGGTCCAGTCCTTCATTGCCTTACTTTAATTTCAGTTAGATTCAACAGTATGCAGATTTTTGGTATTTATTTCTAAGCATTAAAACTCTTTATTTCCATGCCATAGAAAAATAAAATCTAATGGGCCCATATATTCAAAACCATTTGTAAGCACCAAGTCATGTCAATATTACCAAATGTTGGTTGAATGCTCTGTTCCATGCTGCCACCATCTTGGAGATCTGGACTGCCAAACAGGATGTGGAAGGTTCCAAATCTTTTTATAGTAAGGGGAGATTGGAGCTCACTGTGAGAGTAAGAATGTAGAGGGGGGAATTTTCTTTTCTTTCCTTGTGAAATAGTCTTTGGTACACAGTGAACCAACTAGTGTTTTGATGATCTTGTGTCAGAGTTTAAAGGAGGTAACTGAAATGTTTTGTTTGCTCATAGGTAGAAAATCACTAATTGGGAGACTTAATTGGTGAATTTTGTGTGGTTTATTCTGGGGCGGGGCTTAGGCTTTATAAGCCAGAGTTAAAGCTCCTGAGGGAGAGAGAGGGTGGCATAGCAGGCCTAGTGTGTTGGCTAGAGCCCAATAGCCATGGGCTTAGCCTTTTGGGTTTCTTTGGTTTAGTTAATTTCTGAATTTTTTTTTTGAACAGTTCTAAGTTTGTTTTTTTTAAATAATTTTTGTATCTTTTATTTTTGGTCATATCACCATCCTGACCCTCCTTGTCAACAACACTTGTAAATAAATTGCACATCGGGTGAAGAGAATTCCAGCCTCCAAATGTGTTTCCTCAACTGCAGCTGTGGCATTACTACCACCACCGTCCACATTCACACTTAGGCAATGTGGGTTAAGTGTCAGCACACTCTCAGACGGGGACTCAAACCCACGACCCTCCGGTTGCGAGGTGAGCACCTACCCACTGCGCCAGTTCTTCAACACTTCCAGTTGTTCTTGCACATGTGCGTTAAATTGACAGATCACAGGACAACTAAAAAAACACCTTCTCATGTGCAGCATTATTTCAATTAAACAACAAACACAACATTTCACTTTTTATTGATTGTGCCTGGTGTTTTTATTGAAAGACTCATAATTATTTTTTGGGGGGCAGGACTGGAATCAGGCTGCTTCTGTCCCACAGTTCATGTCTAAGAAAACACACACACACACCAAAACACTGACAGGCACTCGGCTGGAAACAGTGTGTGTCTGTAAATAACCTACTTTTCATATCTCAAAAAAATAAACTAAAAATATTCCCCCCCCCAAAAAAGTTTTGGAACAGTGAGGCCTTTATTTCTGCTGTAGACTCGAAACATTTGGGTTTGACATTAAAAGATGAACATGAGACAAAAAAAAATCAACATCTCAGCTTTTATTTCCAGGTGTTTACATCTGGATCTGATACACAGTTCAGCACCTGCTGTCTGAACACACCCACTTTGGAACATGTGACTGACAGGTGTGTTTTGTTGCCCAGGTGTGTTCCGGTACATTGATTATTCAAACAATAAACAGCGCCGAATGTCAGTTTCAGATTTGGGTTCTGCCTGTGCGGACTGTGCATTTATAGTTAGAGGAGGAACCAACATGAAACCAGAGAGATGTCTGTGGGTGAGAAACGAGCAGCCGTGAAGCTGCGAGAAGGTGGAAAATCAATCAGTGCCATCAACAAGCGTTAGTCACAGCCAGTACAGCCGTTTGGAAGGTCCTGAAGAAGAAAGTCGTCACTGGTGTACTATGTTGAACAGGTAGATCGAGGAAAACAACAGTAGCTGATGACGGAAACATTCTAACAGCTGTTAGTGGCATCAGCAACAACCTCCAGAGGGCGGGAGTGACGGGATCACAGTCTACTGTTCACAGAAGACGTCATGAACAAAAGCACAGAGGCTTCACCAGGAGATGCAAACCAAAAAGAAGAACAGGAAGCTGTTTGCCGAGAAGTTCGGAGACAAGCTTCAGAAACTCTGGGACAACGTTTGAAGGGACTGATGAGGCAAAGATGAACTGTTACCATGACGGCAGCAGCACAACAAACTCAGAAGTCTACAAAAACATTTTGTCTAATTTGTCTAATTTAAAGAAAGATGACACCAAGCTGATTGGGATATCCTTCACGCAGCAAGATAATGACCCAAAACACACACAGGCGCTCATCAGGGCAGGAAGTGAAAGGTTTTAGACTGACCTAGTTAATCTCCAGACTTAAACCCTATCGAGCATTTTACCTGCTGAACAGGAAACTGAAGGGAGCACTCCCCCCCAAAACAAAACGCCAAAACAAAACAAAAAAACCCCAAACACCTGAGAGAAGCCGCAGTGAAAGCCTGGAAAAGCACCACAGAAGACGTTTAATGATGTCAGTGGGTCACAGGCTTGATGCAGCAAAGGTGTCATGGTTTAGATCCCAAACGCAGTAACTTAAAGGCTTCATCGTTGCACTCACAAACAAAACCTCCACGACGCAGAACCAGAACAGGTAATCCAGGAACTTAAGACTGAGGCAGACACAGGAACAGACAACACACCACCATGAAAAGACCAACTGATGCCAAAGAACTGATGAGAACACAGACATTAAATACACACTAGGCAATGAGACAAAGGGAAAGATCCGGCGAGAACAGGCGAACACAATCACACTAACAAAATCAGGAGAATCAAAACGGAACACGCTGCACAAGATACAAGACGCTACCAAAATAAAACAGGAAGTGAAAAACACAGAGACCAAGACGTGTGAACTTCACACACAGACTGGCAAATAAACAAGCACGGAGAAGAAGGCACACGGAAGAACACAACAAAGACAGAGCAAACTCAACACCAGAGCACCACAGCTGAACACTCACGACAACACTGGGCAAAAGACCCGGCACCGTGGCAAAAGGATTTGCTACTAAATATTAAGTCTTATTCATTTAATCTATTTAAAGTTCATCCAAGAAAAATGTTCCACGTCTGAGCTGTGTCTCAGATCCAGATGGAAATACCTGAAATCAAAGCTGAGATGTTGATTTTTTTTTGTCTCATGTTGATTATTTGATGTTTTAACCCTATAAAGGACTGGCCTCACTGTTCCAATACTTTTAGAGTAGAGCATGATTACACGAGAAAAACACAAGTCAAGACCAAATTTAAAAAAGATCAAGCAGGAATGAAACTTCAGAGAGGACACTCATTCCAGCGGCACAGATTGTTGTGTTTCAGGTGTGCGTGTCGGTGGTATTAGTGAGTGGGGACGTCACTCCCTGTTTCTCATTTTTCAAAAAGCATTATTGGTTGTTTAGCATACAGTTAGCAGACACATGATGGCCAAATATTCAGCGTCTGTCAGCTGTGGTTTGGTCTCCACGCCCCCCAGAGAAAGACACCCCAACGCTGCACTCTCACTCACAGCTGTTTGCCGCTGAGCAGGTCGAGCATGTTGGAGCTTGTATGATGAAAACGGCGGAGAAAACATGAAACACGAAGTCTCAGTGGAAAAACACGAGACTCGATGGGTAAAAGTTGCTGACAAATCCTGTTTTTTTTTTCTTTTCCTTTTTCTCTTAAAGCCACACTCTGAGACTTCCTGACATTTCTGGAGCGCTGCATTAAACATCAGAAGGGCATTACGGGATAAACTGGTGCTCCAGTGATGCAAAAATCCCTTTATCTCACACACGAGTAAATCTTAAGGCTGCGTAAGAATTGGTGGTCGAACTTGTTCTAAAATAGAGCAATAACACAAACACAGAGTCTGTGTAATGACACAAAATTACTGTTTTACACTAAATTCACATCTGACGGACAAGAAGTTCGATACAAAACCTCCAGCCTGCAGCTAATCTTGATTTATGCTTTGATGAGCTGTTCTGCATGACTCCGATACGTCTGTATGTCCCTATGACACAAGCAGTAACACACAGAGAGTGGATCGAGTACCATCAGCAGGTCGTTGAACAGGAAGACTTCTCTCTGGTGGACGCCGCTCCGCTGAGCTCTGTTCGGATCAGGAACCTCGAACAGTTGACAGCAACACACCAACCTGCGATGAGGCAGGGACAGCACCTGCAACACACACACACACGAGTAATGGTGTATTTTGTGTCCTGTATCAGTTTATGTATTAAATATAAGTCAGGCATAAAAAGGATGAGAACAGCTGCTGCAGAAATCTGTTAAACTGAGTCTTTGTAGCCAAATTTTATGATTTATGTTAAAGCACGCCTGGTTTGTGATCCCTAAAAATGAAGCCAAGCCAGAGAGACATCAGCTCTCGCCCTCATGCCTGAAGCGCCTGAGGCTCCTGAACCACCTCGAGCAGGTCATGAGGAGCAGCAGCTTTACTGAAGCTCCGCCCAAATGACTAAGCTCCTCCCCTTGTTTCTAATGCATCCTGTACACTGACAGGTGACTGGGGCAGAGCCAGTTCCGGCTTTGTGCCTTTGCAGCATTACTGTTAAAGGTTCCGGCCACTTCTCCAGGAAGGAAATCACGGCGGACACGAGCTACAGCTGGTAAACTTTTCTTTTGATGCATCAAAGACATTCTAGATGCAGTACCAGAATGAGCCACTAGTGGAAAAGAGGTTTAAAAGAAAAACCCTTCATGGTGCCATTTTTAAAAGCATCCTCCCTTTGCCGTTAGCACCTGAAACCTTTGTGCAGTGTAACAGTTTTTTTTCAGATGCTTGTCTTACAGGCTTCTTGCCGACCACCATCCTCTCCACCGCCTGGACCTGGGACACGTGGTCATCGTTGGTCCTAAGCTCCCACTTCTGGATTCTTCCATAGATCGCCACCAGCAGGTCCCGGGGAATGTCTTGACCGTTATCAACACCTGTTGGGATAAGAGTTCAAATTCTGACATGAATCTTTCGTGCAGGCACAGGCGACTCCTTCACTCCTGTTTCAGCATCCAGCTTCCCATCCCCACCACTGTCTGCTGGCTGCGACTGTGATCTCAGTGACTGCGTCAGGCTTAGTCAGACTTGTTCCAGCCATCGCCAGACACAAATGTGTCATTCTCTAAAGATCCGGCATTAAGTGCCCTGCCTGAACAAACACAGGAGCAGCATTTCTGGGTTGTTTCTCTGCACAAACACCAGCAAAGTTTTCAGTGCTGCGCAGGGTGTTTCAAAAGAGATCTCATCAATTAAATTACATGAGAAAGGAAAGAAAGCTGAACATCCTTTCACCTCTTAACAGAGAAGATCCACCTGAGATTAGAGCTGCTTTAGCCACACGGTAAAAGGCAAATTTAAAGCTTAAAACAGGAGTGGAAATTATCCAAACCAGGTGAAGCTAAGCGCTTACAGCTCGTAAAGCTTTCCAAATCGTAGTTTTACCATCTTTTTGATGCATATCTGCTGTGACGGAAGCCTGACTGCTACGAGTAACGACTGCAGCCTGCAGCATTTCTGCTCCTTTCAAACTGAGTACTGACTAACATTTTCCAGACCTGCATCATTTCAGACTAGATTACAGGAGCTGCTCTACTGACTGACCACGCAGGTTCTTGATGAAGTCCTCGAGCTTCATCTTCCTCTCCGGCTTCACGTTGGGGCTGTACATGTCCGTGTTGAGGAGGATGATGGCAAAGGCCAGGATAAAGATGGTGTCCGGATTCTGGAACTGCCGGATCAGCACCGGGTTACAAACGCAGTAGCGCTGACTGCAGAGAGAGAGAAAGGGGAACATCACAGAACTCCACAGATGAATCAGATCTCTGATTTGAACCCTCTGGGATGCAGTTTAATACCTGAAGGCCTCCACCAGTCGCTCCACCCGCTGAGCTTCACCTTGAACTTTAATCTGAGCTTGGAACTTCCTCAGAGCGTCATCCAGATCCATCCCTGAGAAATCCATCTCATCCAGGACACAGCTAAAGAAAGAGACAGACAACACTGATCACCATCTTTGAAAGCATCTCTTAACTGTGTGGAAGCTTCTTCAAACAGTCCTGAGCAGCTCAGAGGCCTGCACTGTGAAGAAGGCTTTGGGGGTTGGTGAGGTCCTGTCAGGTTTAACCCTGTGGTTCAGGGTCGACCAATTAGTTCTCTGGAAAACAGTGTCGGCATTCCTAGAAGATCCCTTGGAGGTAGTTCTGAAGTTTTAGAGACTAAAGTCTTTCTCCATAAACATTAATATAAAACACAGCTCCTTAGGAGCAACTTTGTTGCATGCATGAAGAAATGTTGTTATTTGATTCCAAATAGTGATGTATTACAAGCTTTAGTCATTTTTATTTGCTTGTTTTTATTCTGTACTTTCTCTCAGTCGAAACTATCCTCAAACACCAACATAATTATTGGATATGAAATTATAATCATAGTCAGATCAATAATGATAAACACAGCACTGTTATTGCAGCTTTCCTTCCTGCCTTTAGAAAGATTAACCTGCGTCCTTCACCGGGGCCAAACCAAAACTGTTTAGAATAATTATCGATCAATTAAGCTAAGCCTACCTTGGACGCACATAAACAGACTCCTGGTCACACTAAACATCCACTGAAACCAATATTTGCACTCACTCAAGGACGTCTTTGTTGAACTGCTGTCGGCTGCCCAGGAACTCTCCGATCATCTGCCTGCTCAGGCCTTTTCTCTCCAGGATGAACCTGGCGATGCCCACCGGTGTGTCTGAAACAAAGCCCCTCTCGATCAGGTACTGGATCCCCTTCTCCGGCTTCCTGTAGCCCAGAGGAAACACAACTTCTTAGCTCGTTTGCTCCGTGACTGTTCAGTGGTCTTCTTATTCCAGATTTCACCCTCGTGTGGTTTCTGCTGCTGCGATGTCTGAGCCTGTCTGCAGGATCTGCAGATGTGTCAGTGCATACTTAGCAATACACAATAACTTCACTAAAATAGTGAAATGTAACCTTCTACCTTCTATCTGGACCTCATTTAACATGTTCCTTTGCAGCCATTCTGACACAAAACCTCTGGAATACATCAGTGTCAATAAGGACATTAATTAAGGCTCTGTAGTGTATTTATTACACCTGAGTTTACCTACTATTTTATGTCAACATGGCTGCTGTGAAATAGATGTGTGGTTGAATCAAACTCAGTCATGGATTTCAGGCTAAAGAGGAGAGCTCCCATCCGACTCATTATCAGCAGGATTCCAGTTCAAAAGCCAGAATCTGTGATGGTGACTTACACATTTGTGAAGGCACCATTAATGCTGAATGATATACACAGGTTCAACATCTGCTGCCATCCAGATGATGCATTTCTCTGGAAGGTCATGTTTATTTCAGCAAGATGATGCAAACCCACATATTCCAGCAGCATGGCTTTACACTACAAGAGTCTAAACTCTCCAGTCTGCAATCCAGAAATGAAGACTACAGCACACAATTAAATATAAGCATTACATAACTTGCAGATCATTGCATTTGAATTATATTTACATCTTATGTAATATCCAGCTTATATGGAGCCATCTTCAGGTTCCAGAAGAGCAGACGGTCTGACTGTCAGAAGCCCTGATCATGGAGTCAGTCTGGGTTACGTATGAGATTTTGTTTGCTACAGTATGAGCAGATAATTCCCTCCATGTTGTATATTTGTGTCTGACATCAGGTATTATTTATCCCTGACTTACGTCTGTTGAACTCACAGGGGAGAGGGAGATTAGGAAACTGAAACTGAGCCTTCCTCTGGATCATATTCGCAGACGTTCTTACTTATTGAATAAGTTGAGTCCAATCCGGTACTGTCGCCGCTGCACCACGTCGTTGTTGAACGCGGGTGAGTCCCAGCTGTGACGGCTCTCCCTCTGATAGGTCTGCTTTCCCAGCGTGGCTCCTCCGATTGGCTCCTCGGAGGCTGTCTCGGGACGAGGAGCCGGAGCTGCAGTTGTTGACCGTTGTGTCATCGTTGGAGTTGGTGGTGGTGGAGTTGACACTCTCGTTGTCTCCGTCAGAGCAGAGCAGGTGGTGGTGGTGGAGGTGGGGGAGGTGAGCGTGGTGTTGCTGTTGTGCCTCCATGCTTTGGAGTGCTGAGGAGGAGGAGGACAGCGGTGACGGCGTGAGCGGCGGCGGCAGGGGGAGAGAGGTGTGAGGGGTGGTACGGGAGATGGTAGTGGGGAAGAAGGGGGTTCTGGGTAAGCGTGAGGGAGGTGGTGGTGTTGGTGGTGCAGGTGGTGGTAGTGGTGCTGGGCGAAGTGGTGAGCGTGTTGCATGTAAGGGCTGCTGCCATGTCCGTGGTGCATGTGCATTATGTGATGCTGGCTGTACTGAGGGTGGTGGTCAAGGATGGTGGGGAGGTGGGGGATGGGTGAAGGGTGAGGGTGGGGGTGAGAGTGGGGATGAGAGTGGGGGTGCTGGAGTGGGTGAGGGAGCGGGTGTGAGGGCAGAGTACGGGCTGACGGCATCGGTAAGGGGACGTTCGAGGGGCTGCGAGTCTGCCCCTGCGCCGTGGCGACAGAGCGCCCGTTCGGTTTGTGTTTGATGGTTCCCTGCGGAGATTCGGCTTCGCTGCTTCCTCCACCCCCTCCTCCTCGCTCATCCTCTCCACTTTCACCTTCCACTCCTCCTCCCCTCCGTTCCCTTTCCCCACTTCCTCCCCGCTCGGCTCCCGATGGCTCCTGTTCGTACACCAGGCGTCCAATAGACCCCCGCTCTGACCTGAAGATTTGAACAGTAAAATTAGTAACCTGCACTGCACACCCTCACCAAGCAGTCCAGTTAGAGTTCATGTCTGTGGAGTGAAGAGTTTGAAAGAAGAGATTCTGAGTTGTAATCATAATGTTAGAAAAAGATAAGAGGCTATGAATTTAAAGATGGGGATGTTTTTAAACACATGATTAGAAGATCTACAGAATCAAGCTGACCACCAAAGATCAGCCTCCTTAGCATCACCAACGAAGCAAATGCTCCAATATTGTGACGCTCTCCCTTTCTCTTCCTGCCTTCTGTTATCCCCTCATGTTTTTTTAAGATATTTATTTGGCCTTTATCAAATAGAGTACAGCAAAGGGCCACGGGTGCGTCACCTGCTCACCTACTGAGCCACCACGGCACCCAATCCCCGTATGTTTTTAAACATTTGTATTCATTTTTTTCTTGATTATCATATAAATTCTTGACTTATGATCAATAATTCAAGGTCAAAATCAGTTCATCCTTGTTTCAAAGTGAAGTTTACAAGTTTGAGCCAAATTTTTAAAAATTCCCTCAAAATGTTCCTGATTTATCACCGAGCTTCCATCTGAGCATTTGACTGAGAATCTGTGGACGCTGCATGCTCATATGGTAGCACCCTACACCCTAAAGGATGCTTCATTGTCTATTGTCTCTAAATGGGACTGTAATATGGTGAAACTAGGGACTGACACCATGAACAAAAGTGTCATAGATCAAGTAAGAAATGTGGTTTCCATTGCTGGCCGTTAGAAACACGGCAGGTTTCAGGCACTTCGATATAAGCGTCACTTTTCAAGCCTGGAAGCTGAATTCAACGGAGAAATTCGGCCTACATGCAACATGCTGTCCCTGGTTGGAATTAAACAATCGTTATGAGGGATGCACTGCACTCATCACTTTGTTCAGTCTGACAATAAATGTTATGTCAATAAATAATTCCAAACATGATGAAAATTAATCTCACTGTTTCAACTATGCATGCAGCCCTATTCTGCAGCGCCCCCTGGTGTGCGGATGCTGGTATCTGCAGGGTGTTTACATGCAGTATAATTAAACTGCAGATACCAGCAAGCAAACACTGGAAACACTTCATTCAATAAGTGGAACTAGATGATTCAGTGCTGCTGACCTGTCACTCATGTCCACTGAGCTGTCACTGGGCGGTTCGATGGTCAGGACGGGGAGATGTCCGCCTCCTCCACCCCTCCCTCTGTACTCCCCCCGACACTCTGTGCAGGGGGTGCTGCTCCTCCGGCTTGTGTTGCTGCCTCCCTCTGTCTCTCTGCTGTCTTCTCTCCCCCCTGCACTTCCTCCTCCCCCTCCTCCCCAGTACTCTGTATCGGAACTGGAGGCGGGACGGGAGAGGGGTGAGGAGGGGAGGCAGCCTTCATCCATGTACAGGGTGACATCACTGAAGGAGGTAGCGGTGCTATCCTCGTGCATGGAGGCACCTCCTCCTGCTCCTCCCCTCCCTCCTCCTGTCCGGCCTGCAGCACGCCGGGAAGACGTAGTGGTATTGCGCCACGCACACTGTCTGTAGTCTTCGTCCTCGTCTTCCTCCTCGTCCTCTTCCCCTTCTTCCTCCTCCTCCTCTTCTTCTTCATCTCCCTCCTCCTCGTCCTCATCATCATCCTCCTCTCCATCTCCTCCTGCGTCCTGTGAGTCTTCACGCCCGGACTGGCAAGTGAGGGAGTCGTCCATGGAGTCTGCCAAGGACTTAACCTGAAACGCACGAACACGACGTCACAACACACAAAAACAAACAGATGAAAAATCCTGAGCTGATGCTGAGAAGGTCAGAACAAGAAAATAACAGAGAGGAAAAACTCCTGTCAGGAGAAAGATGTTTCTTGCTGTTGGTTTGACCTTTGCTGACAGACGGCCAAGAATCTGCTGCAGGATGGGAAGAGACTCTGGACGATCTGTTCTAATCATTTCTGATTCATTTTCATTTAGCTCTAGGAGATTCTGGGGGTTCCAGCACTTCATAACAGATAAACAAGATATCAGCTGGGTTGGGCTTCTCTGTTGGTTTTTAATATAAGCGACATCTCTGGGTGTAATTTGCATAAAAACGATAATAATATTTTTGCCAGTAACATGAGCAATTGGAGGCACAATAACAGAAAACAGAAGATGAACAGAAAAATTGTTTCTTTTTAAAATAATTACTTTTCTGCTTAACAGGAAAACAATGAATCCACTGATCATCATACTGTAAAGTGCTGCTCCTACTTGCTATTTATTTGTTTGGTTTTAGACTTTGATCAGTTAAAGCTAACAGTTCCTGTACAAACCACAGGTCAACAGGCCTTTTACTTTTAATGTGAAACATCTAAACACATCATCTGTCTCAGAGGATGGAGATTCCTCAGCATCCATTAACCACTGCTCTTTTATGGCCAAAATTGCTGAACTTTAGTGAATGTTTCTTTGGTATTTCAATTGGAGTGCTAGTTTTCACCCTGACAGCTGGGACAGTAGCTGGTAAAGCAGCAGCCCTGTAGTTAAAAATGCATTTGTGGGGTTCCACAGAGATCAATGTCTGGGCCATTTAACTTTAAAATAATCAAGGCTCTTTTAAGATCATCCAATTTTATGTTCTTCATTTTAAAGTGCATTAAGAATATTCAGACACTGGTGGTAGTTAACCATGTAAAATGAAGTGAGATCCCCCCCCAAACAAATTCAATGTCACTTAAAACCTCAACAGTCAAAACGACCCCCTGTGAGCAAGCACTTGGCAACAGTGGGAAGGAAAAACTCCCTTTTAACAGGAAGAAAGCTCCAACAAAACCAGGCTCAGGGAGGGGCAGTCATCTGCTGCGACCGGTTGGGGCTGAGGGGAGAGAGACAGGACAAAAGACACGCTGTGACAAAAGACAGCAACAAATAAAACACTTTTTGGGGTGGACTTGTTTTCTTGTTGCCTGTGTCTATCTCTTTCATGTAACTAGTGGGTGGAGCTGCTTGGCTGACAAACCGTTATATTCCTTAGTTTTGACACATTCTAACTCATACATCCTCAAACATGGTATGCATCCTTATATTCCGACAATCATTCAAGCTATTTCTTTGGTTTCTTTGTTTTATTTAATTAATATATGCGACAACCTTCCAAGTCTGTGTGTGGCCCCTGTCAAAGTATGTGACCGTACAAGGCTAAGAGTCAGGCTTTCAAAAGAATTAAAACTCTGTCTGGGTGTCATTACTGCCGACGTGAATAACGATCTTACCAAATCTACGGTTAGCCTTAGCCAGCAGTTTCTGTTTAGGACTACGCTTCCTCCTCACAGTCACCCAGCCGGCCTGCTTTCCCTGCTGCCATGGATCTGCTGGGGGAGCTAACGGCGGCTCAAGACCACACTGTAGGTGACTCTGCCAGGTGTTTTGTAAATGAAAAAGCCTTTTGGATGAGTGGTGAAACTGCTTCACAAACCTAAAAGAGTCCATTTCCTGGATGACTGAGAACCTACACAGACATCTCAGACCTTTTAATCCCACATGTACCTTACTGTTTCCTGAAGACCACAAATACAGCTCTGCTCAGTGAAGTCTGAAAAATAAAGGATGGAAAGCTAAAACGCTCTTATTGACCGGCATTTTTGTGATTATTTTCTTATACTGGTCCCATGTCATTTAAACCATAACTGTTCTTTAAACTTCACTTGTTTTACTATTTTACTGGGTGGAAATCATTTACTGGGGTTAGGTTAACTGGTGATTGTAAATTGTGAATGGTTGTGTGTGTCTCTGTGTGTTAGCCATGTGACAGGCTGGCGACCTGTACCGGGTGTACCCTCTCACTCTATGACAGCTGGGATAGGCTTATTATTATTATTATTATTAAAAGTGTTCCTTAAATAAAGCTTTTTTAAATTACTGCATTAAAGATGCTAAGAAAGAAACAAAAACATGTTTACCTGCTTAGAGAAGGAAGTCGTCCACATCTCCTGCATCCTCTGAACCCTGCTGACCTGCTGGTCCCTGACCCTGTGGTTGACGCTCATCAAAGGAGTACTGCACCCACCAAGAAGAGTCCAAACAAGGCATCATGAGACGCTTCAAGCTGAGCTGAACCTGGTGAGCTCCATCATGTGCTGTGTGTGTGTGTGTGTGTGTGTGTGTGTGTGTGTGTACCTGCAGCCTCATGTTGGACAGGATGATGCGGCGGGTCATCCTGCTCTCTGAGGCGGAGCTGCGAAGCCTCTCGAAGTTCTTGTTCATGCGGTACTGCCTGAACGCTGTCTGGATCGTCTTCGCTGCCCGCCTGGACACGAACGGGCCTCCATACTTCCTCTCCAGCATCTCCACCTAACAGGGTGTACAATCACACACGGGGAACCAATCAGAGAGGGAAGAGCTTTGCATTTTCAGGAAACAGAAAATAAAACAGTGGCATCTGTCAGTCAACCTTTCTGATGTCATTTGTGTGCAGTTTTAGGCCTAAAGTTCTCTCCCACTTGGATTGTACTAGCTAGAGTTAGCCACAGTTAGCTAATAGCAGTCCCGGGGTAACTCTGAATGAAACATTCATCATATAGGTGAATAACACAGCAACCATCTTGGGTCCCTCCTTTCCTGCCAGTAGCTAAAATACATTTCTTAACTATAAATCATTTTGTGAAGTATGTTGTGGTGCCACTTGGTACGTCTGGTGGTTCCTACACTGGAAACAAAAAGGCTGCACGGACCAATGAGAAGGTCCGCCTGCATGCCTGCAGCTCTGCTCCTCAAGCGCTAGTTTTTTAACTCAAACTCACCCTGAAACCATACACACATTTATGCCTTTACCTTGATATTATACAGTGTAAAAGTACTACATGTATATACTACATATGTTTAATTATTTGACTTTATTTTAAAATTAATTCATATTTGATTAAATAATTTTTCTTTTTAGCTATGTACATTTCCTTTCTAAGGTTTGCTTCACCATTATTTCCATGTTGTTGTGTAACTGAGCTGCCAGTGTGTGTGCATATTTCAACTAAATAGGACACACATATCCGGATGCAGCACTTAGCATAACTCAGGGTGTCTGCATGTAACAATAAAGGTGTTCTGATGTGTATTCTGCTCTGCTGGTGTGTGCTGCTTTGTTTGAAAGGCTGCTTCGTAACAGCGGTGATTACATAATATAACCACGCAGGAAGTGCCCCAGTGATGCTTTAGAGGTGTGACTTGTGGGGCCGACTTGTTGTGGCGCTGTACCTTCTTGTCCTGGAGGTCTGTAGAGAGCTCATAGCTGTCAGATAGAGCCTTGCAGCGTTTGCTCTCCTCCTCCTCTTGCTTGCGGAGCGCCAGGCTGGCCGGCTGGTGTCGGCTGCGCTGAGCCCAGGCGAGGCTCGCCGGGCTGGGGGGCGAGATGGGTGAGCTGCCCTGGAGGTGGACAGAAGAAGAAGACAAGTAATCAGTTTACATTGACTTTTATTTTTTATTTTTTCAGCTGGCACAAAACATAGTGGAATACTTTTAATGTCAATAATTCTGTAATGTTATAAAGTTATTTTTAAAGTTATCCAGGATGTCCAGGGTGTATCCGGACTCTCGCCTCAATCGCTGGGAAATCCTCCAGACCACTGCATTTGGGATAACAGTGTTTCATCACAGGATGAAGAGGGTCACTTCCCAGCGATGATTTTGATGTTGAATAACCATCAGCTGACCATCATTTCGAAATAGCAGGACCTCACTGTAAAATACTTCTGAAATGAAAGTCGTGCCAAAGTTGTCGACGTACGTTTGTCATCAGCTGGACATCCTGGTTGGACTTGCAAGAGCAAGTTTGTGCTCAAGAGTTCTTTCATATTATCGCTTAGAACAAAATAAAACAAAGAATATATATAGTATATATATATATATATATATATATATATATACAGGAGTCAGAAAGTCAAAAAATTAATCTGTGGGCGATGTCCAGACCTCCTGGTTTCTCTTCCTGCAATGAACTACTTGCACCACATGTTCATAAAGATGCCATCGGGGGGCAGAGAGGTGATGGCTGTGACAGTCTGACCTGTTACATTTGGCAGAATTTCCATGTAGAAAAAAGTAAAAAGTGTTTTTATTAAACATGTTTGTAATATTTGCTGTGGAGGGAACTTTGTGAGCCTGTCTCGTGACCAAATTAGCTGTCAATCAAATGTTGTTGGACTAGCTAAAAACACACAAGACACATTCATTTAATTTCCTCATTGCAATAATCCATAGTTTGCGCCTCAATCATAAAGTATCAACATCTGTTCGCAGATGTTGACGCTGTAGTTTTTGCCGTGAACTGCGAGCAGTTTGCCCCGGGAGACGTCACTGCTGTTTCACCATGTTTGCTGGGTCAGATCAACTTTGTGTTGATTTTCAGTGACACCCCCTCCCACCTAAGGGGGGCAGGTGGTTCCACACCATGACAGATAAATGCCCCACTCCTGTATAACAGGGGCACCAAGCCCTTCACAGTAAAGGATTAAGAGTGAACATGATCTATCTGGATTAGCATATCATAAAAACAACCTGAATGCATAAAAAATTGACTGCTGAAGGTGACACTTCCTATCATAAACTTCAGACACCATGAATGGCTGCAGACATGTGTGTGTGTGTGTTTTAGGGTCAGTACCTGTGTGTGGGTGTGGGAGGCTCCCAGGGGCCCACTGGAGGAGGGGGAGCCGTAAGGGTCGCAGGGGCTGGAGAGGGGGCTGTTGCTATAGCGATGGAAGGGAGGCGGATGGCCAAAGGACGAATCAGAAAAAGTGAGCGCCTCCGGACACTGAGGGTCACCCTCCACACTGTGAGAAGACAAAAAAAAAACAGAGAGAGAGGACGGGGTTATCCATCTGCAGATGGTGCTGATTTCAGGTGAAACAGTTTGTCTCCTGTCAGGCTGAAATAAAGAAAGTGAAGGTGAGAGAGACGCTGTGGGACGGAGAGAGGGAGAAGGAAACTTGACCCAAACAACAGAGAACAGATTCAGGATGATGAGTCAGAAGAATGGACAAAAAGATGACAATAAGGAGGAAAAGAAGAGAGGAAAATTGTTGGACAGAAGAAGAAGAAGAAGAAGAAGAAGAAGAGAGGCTGGTGAGGTGGGGAGAGGGAGAACGAAGAGGAGTGCAAAGTGAAGGAAAGGAAAAAGGACAGGAGGAGTACAAATAAACTGGAAGACATTTTAAAAACAACTATTTTGACAAATTCAGACAAAATAGCTGCTTACTGGTTAAACCAGACAAAGTGGAACAAAAAGACCAAACTAGAAAAAACCTGAACAAGACTAAATGGAACCCAATCAAACAAACTGAATAAACAGACCCGCTGCACCAAATCACATTAAACTGGATCAAATCAGACAAAGTGGAACATCTGACTGAGACAGAATAAACAGAAGAAAATGCCAAACGTGACAAACTGGACCAAACCAGAATCAACCGGCCTAATCATGCCAAACAAACTGGTTCAGACTGAACAAACAAATGTCCACATCTGGACAAAATTGGAACTTCTTCTTCTTTTGGCTGCTCTGAACATCAAAGTGGATCATCTCACCCTATCCCAGCATCCTCTGTCACACCAACCCTCTGCATGTCCTCCATCACTGCATCCATGAATGGCAACTCCATCTTCAACAGTTTTTGTCCAGTATATTTCCACCTCCACAGAAAACCCAGTGCTGTTTCTGTACTGTGATGAATTCTGAAACCTGGTTCCAACAGTCCAAAAAAAGTGGAACACAAAGATAAACTGGACCTAATTTGAAGTCAGCTGCAAACTCTAATGAGATATTTAGAATCTCCATATACCAGCATCACTTCCTAAATACTGCTGATTCAAACAAAGACAGTGGAAATTTAAGCATAGTTTAAAAAAAAAATGAAAATTTGACCTTGGAGAAGAGGTGAGAGATCCAGACAGACAGAATGACACAAATGTTACCAAAAACATAACCTCCTTGGTGGAGTTACCTAGATAAGCTTAAACCGGCAAGGGTACTGGGGTCACCTGACAGCTCAAAATTGTTTACTGGCTTGTCAGAGAGAAACTTCAATGTCAGCATGAAGCTTCTCAGATGGACCACACGCAGATTACAGCTAAGAGAAACACTGTGACGCAGATCAGTCAACTTATTGATGAATCAAGGAGCACAAGAGAGGAGAAAGAGGAGCAATCTGTGCAACGGCCGAGCGTTTCATCATCAAAGAGGCTCTTCAGTGTTAATCTAAGACACCCGTGAAGCTGGCACAGAAGCTAACGTGGGCAGTGCCAAGCTAGCGCGTGCACACGCACACACACACACACACACTCACATGAGGGTGACTCATGGCAACAGCAGTGCGTGCGTGTGTGTGTGTGTGGGTGTACAGTATATGTGAATGTGGGTGTGCAGTGCGTGTTTGCGAGAGGCACAGCGTGAGTGTGTGGGAGACAATGTGTGTGTCTGTGTGTTTGTACAGCTAGCTTTGTGAGGACCGGAGTGAGTTTAAGACCTTGGGAAAAAGGACATTTTCTCAAAGTAAGGACGTTTAAAGCGGCCTCCAGTTCATATAAAAAGTGGATGTGGTCACAGTGAAGTCACTAACAGGTTTCTGAAAGCTCATTTTGGAACCTCCACGATTAGCTTTATGGTTCATTTCATTTTGATTTTTTTTTGGGGGGGGGGGGGCAGCAAACTGCATCCATAACATGCAAGACACAAATATCAATGTATAACATCCAAACAAACATACAGTTTATAAGCAACGTTTTCAAGCCCGATTATTTGTCAGAAGATAAAAGTCAAGTTAAGTGACTCAAATTAGCTGAAATTCGGTGAAATTCACTCCCATGCACAGCCGTTATGAAGGAGAAAATCAGCTAGAAGAAACCAGAACTGTTGCTGTATCAGGCTGTAAACTTTCTGCTGTAAGTTGGACATTTTTATATCGGAGTCTATGGATCCAGCCTTGAGAGGACATTAGATGGACTGCAGTTTTTAACAGTGGTATACCAGTAACAGTCTCCACACAAACAGTCTGCCACTGAAGTCCATGAAAGCGAGTTGAGACGCCTTTTACTTTGTTGTTTATGTGGCTACAAGTGGCTACAGTTATTAAATTGTGGTCATACAGGAGTGCACCTTATCAGCAGCAATACTGAGGCCACAGTGTGGCACGGAAAATATGACTGATACATGTTAAAGAGCCAAGAGTGCAGCAAAACACAAAGCCTGACACCACCACAGGTCTGGACTGTAAGCACAACACAGGTTGGATCCACTGATTCACACTGTCAGTAAATTCTGAGTTGTCAACACAGGTTTGAAGCCTCATCACACTACGAAGCTCTGTTTTTGCTTAGGTGAGCCCATGCCTCATATTTCTGTTTCCTCCTGTGCATGGCAGGCAGATGTGTCCATTCTGAGATGCCTTCTCAGCACCCTTATAAAGAGTGAGTATCAGCTCAGTAGTCAAAGACAGTGACATCTGATGTTTTCCCCATTCTGATGTTTGTGCACATTTATCTGCATGACTTTGTGTGCTGTTGCCACATGGTGGGATATGCATGAATGAGTCAAGTCGAAATCAAGCCCATTTAAAAACAACAAGCTTTAATCAAAGTGCTGAACAACTAAAACAAATGTCAAGACTCAGCTTGGTTTAAATGCCAAGGAGTAAAAATAAACGGGTTTTGAAGATGTCGAGTGTTGGTGAGGGCCTGTCTCCTGAAGGGGAAGGTTGCCAGTGCAAAGAAGCCAAAACAGAGGAAATATGGTCTCACGTTATGTGTGCCTGTCAGGAGTCAGGCTGCTGCATCTTGGACAGGCTGCAGATAAGACAGCAGAGCCCAGCTGATTCCCAATTAAAGGCTATGGTAATAATCAAGTCAGGAAGAAATGAAGGCATGAATTACTTTCTCAAAGTCACAGAGGAGAGAAAGGACTTAACCTTTGCCAGAAACCTCAGCTGGAAAAAAAACTAGCTATAACAGCATATATTTGTTTGTCAAATGGCAGCTGTCAAAAACAATCACCCCCTGGGTTTTTGCAAAGGCTGATTTTGAATTTTTCAAAGGGCTGAGGTCACTTTTAAATGGAGGTGAAGGTCAATAGGTCTTGACTTCTGTTACCTCTGTTATTTTGATCATTCAGGTTCAAGCAGTTTAGTACCAGCCATAATTTTATGTCAGCGAGACAGTCCAAAGATAACAGAGATAGATTAGTGAGTCATCTGCATAAAAGTGAAATGAATTTCCATATCTTTTGAAAACTGATCCTAATGTCAGGATATAAAGTGAGAAGAATACTGGACCAAGAAAGGACCGTTGGGGGAAGCACCTGTGAGGGGAGCTGGTGTTGATGAAAAGCCACCCAACCTGACAGAAAGACTCAGGTTTAAACCATTCAAGGGCAGTTCCTTTCATTCCAGCACAACTCCAGTATCAGATACTTGGGTCTTAAAAGCAGAATCCCTGAGTCGGCAGTTGATTAAAGATCAATAAAAACCCCAGGAGTGCTGATTCTGTGATGTGATGTGCTGTAAACCGAGACTGAGATTTTTCAGTGATATCATTTTGTTTCCAGGAAGACCTGGAAACAACTTTCTCCAGCACCTTGGACTGGACAGAAAAAGGCCATGCAGATTTTGGTCTAAAATGAGAAAACTGCAGGATCAAGATGTGCACGGGATCAAGTGCAGACGGCTGCACTATGGCATGTTTAAAAGTCAGTCCCTGTCAGAAGGCGGGTGTCAATCATAGTGGGCCTTTCTTAGAGAAAAGAAGAGGCGCAAAGTGGTCAGAAATATTTGGGGAACAGAGAATGATGTGAGGACTGACACCAGCAACGCTATCAATAAAAAGCTGTTGATGAGGTTGGGGTCTGTGGCAGATATTAGAGATAAAGTGAGATAAATACTTCCTGCTGCTCTAACAGCATCCTGGTAATTAAACTGCGCTTCCTTTAACATATCGAAGGAATTCTGAAGTTGATCTTTTTTCCATTTCCTTTCAGTTCTCCTGCAAATAAGCAGGTGTTCGGGTGTTCCTCTGCTCTCCTCAGCCGGCCGAGGACGAGCCAGATGTAGGTGGGGAGAGGCGTGTTTGATTTATATCCCAGCTGTGCGCTGAGCCCCACGCCTCCTTTGGCAGGCTGCTGCACACTGAGGTCAGACAGTAAACTTGAGGTGACCCTGACATTAGAAAACCATCACGTATGTGCCAGATTTTACTTTGAAAACTTTGATCTCTGAAAGATCCTCCTTCCAACTCTTAACTAGGAAAGACAGGTTTCCAGAACAGCTCACAGCACTACAGGAAAGGGCTGCAACGCTCCTGTATGGTCCTGTGTCTGAGGTTTCCTAAATAAATTTAACTCATACATATTGTGTGAGCAGTCAAAAATTGAAAAAAAGAGAAAAGTTTGCATTGGATGTTTTTGCATTAACACCTTTAATGACAGTTGAAGAAAACTGAGAGCTGCTATTTATGGTTTTAAACGGTGATATATTCACTTCCTGGCAGGTATAGTGTAGATTCATCCTCCAACATTAACCAGGCTGCACGGAGTCTGTACTTGATTTGAATGCAGTGTGTGTTATGTTTTTTTGGAATAAATAATTAAGAAATGTCTGAATTAAATTTACATAATTTTTCCTCCAGCCTGTTGTGCTTTTTATCTGATTGTTCTTGTGTGAATGCCCACTTGCCCACTTTTGGAAATATCGGCTGTTGATGTTTGAATTCTCTTGAATATAATAGAATTTAATGGCACTCGTCTTGCACTTTGCAGCATTGTCTATTTCCAGATGCATGACCCGGTCACACAGTTTATGCCACCAACTGTGCCCCTACAGAAGGACGCCTCCATGCACAACCAGAGGCTCACGTTTGTGACAGCGACAGGATGTAAATATTGATGATTCTCCCTCCCTGCAGAGCTGTAGGGTTATATATCTGCATGCTTCCTCTGGTTGGCGGATGTTGACAGTAGAAAGCAAAACGTTCCTGCATTAAACTGCTCAGAACAGGGTGAGAGGTCAAGATGAATAAAAAGCACAACAGGCCAGACATTTTGGGGAGAGTTGTGCCTTTAATTGTGATGGAACATTTATGATTTTTTATTTTTCTTACATTGTGATTATGAATGCTTCCTAGAACTACTTACTCCCACCCCTCCCCTAGGGACTCCCCAGATAATGTCGTTATCTAACATTATGTCTTTGCATCATCATCTTCTGCGCAGCAAACAGCACAGATTACATGAAAGACTCGAGCATCACTGACTGCAGCCTGGCTTCTGCAAGTCGTGCACTGAGGATGTTTGTAGGCTTGTGGTAATTCCCCCCACACAGAGGAGGGTGTAAGCTGTATAACTGCAGATCAGGTTAAAAGAATTAGATGAGGAAGGCTTGCTGTCTTTCTATCCAAATACAGTATATGATGAGCCTGATACTGACGAGTATGGGCCAGACAGTAAAAAAAAGACTGCAGTGTTTTTGCTCCAGTGCCGTTAAGCTTGACTTGCAGAAAAAAGGATGTCAAATGTAGATTTTCATAATCTGAATACAGCAGCTATGGAACTGGCTGTGAAGCCCAGGACCTCGAAGTTATATATAAATACTGCAAAAGAAAGCAGCGGTGAGGACAGAGCGAGGCATCCTGCTGGCCTACTGGCTGAAGGTCTTAACACACTAACCGTTGTCATGTGTGAATATCTGGCATCTTATTTATATGTTCTTAGCATTAATTAGCGCATCTGTGTGTGTGAGTGTGCGCGCTTTGCACAGAGTCCATGGATGCTGCTTGCTACGTTTCGCTGTCGGCCTTTATGGACCAATGGGTGATATCACGGTGGTACACTGATCTTTTATACACAAGCTAAGGTCTGTGCTTCTGAATCTGCATTAAACACATAAAATACCTCAAAAATGACTGGATTCAATTACAGTTAACTCACACCAGCAGTGCAGCACATTTAAACCTGCTGCAGCACACAAACACAGTAACGCATGCAAAACCTTGGCTCTGCTCAGCAGCATGTTTTTCCTGAGAAACCACATGAGTCCAGGGGGAGGAGACACACACACACACACACACACACACACACACACACACACACACACACACACAGACACACAACAACAACAACAACAAGTAGTTGAAGTGCGCTCCTTTGCCTGGACACAGACACACACCTACACACACACACACACACACACACACACACACACGACAGTGATTAGAAATCTGATTTATGCAAGGTACAGTGTCAAAGCAATGACTGCACTTCCTGCACAAACCCACACTGATACACCCGAGCATGGGCACAGTCTCATGTAATTAATAACACACACTGCATCTCTCTCAACTGCTGTCCTCCCACGACTAGCAGTCGCCTCCACCAAGCAGCCAAACAGACACAGAATATAAAGACAATCAGTCAGTTAGTCAGTCAGCTGCCCACAGGAGCAGGAGTCCTGAAATATTCACATCACGAAGCCAGTTTCTGGGATACACCTCCACTTCTTTATGCCACAAAGAAACTATTTAATACCATCATTTTATGAACCTCAATTTAATGCTTAATAATGGCTCATGCAGACATCACAGTTAGCTAACTCTGCCACTGAATCATCCATCCATCCATCCATCCATCCAGCCGCTGTTTATCTGGGTTTGGGTCGTAGTGGCAGCAGTGTGTACAGAATCCAGAACTCAGAGGAAGCTGGAGGCCACCACCTGATGAAGCCAACTGAAATATATTAATCGACAAAAAGCAAATATGAGACCCTGAGGCCACCAAAGCAGAGACCTCCACCACTTGGCTACACCCATTCATTCTGTTCTATTTCATTTATATAGCACCAAATCACAACAGTCACCTCAAGGTGCTTCGTACTGTAAAATAAAGAGCCTACAATAATACAGAGGAAAACGACCAGAGCCACTCTCCCTCCTCTGCACATGTCCAAACCATCTCAGCCTTGCCTCTCTCACTTATCTCCAAACTCTTCAACCTAACCTGTCCCTCTGATGGACTCATTTCTAATCCTGTTGAAATTAAAATCTTAGCGTCTTCAGTTCTGCCACCCCCTCCACCTCCTGTCTTACAGTAAGATCTAAAGTTGTCACTGGACGTTCAAAACTGGTCCCCATAAGACTACAAATAAGTGCCCCACATAACACCCCTCTCATGTGAGACTCCTGCACGCCACCCTGCTGCTGCTGGGTGTTATTATGATGAGGTTCAGGTCAGTAATGATGTAATGATGACAAATATGACAGCTGTCACTGTTACTGGCTGCTTATTTCCCTGTTTGCTGTTTGGTGGAGTTCAGCTTTCACAGCACTGTCATTGTCTGACACACAAACACAAATATTGTTGCCAACACATGTTCCGTCATACCTTTTTAAAATCTGAAGGAAAGACGGAATCAGGAGCTGAGTTTTTGATTCGCTCCCTGTAGGCCGAGTGACCGCCGGAACCCGACAAGCTGCGGCGTAAACAACAGCCGTGACAAACAGGAAGTGAGCGTGAAGCGGGGTGACACAACAGGCAGCGACTCCCAGTGAGACGAGGTCGGTGTCACGTTCTGACACCAGCGTACGAAGGAGGAGGAGGAAGAGGAGCAGGGTGAAGAGGGGCAGGAAAATGACCAGATGATTAAGTGACCTGACTGTATCACTGACTCACTGACTGCTTTCAAACTGACAGACCAACAAACGCTTTCCCGCTCCAGGGTAGCATGAAATATCAGAGACTAGAGGAAGACAAGCAAACAGAAACGTCTCATATTTTAAGTGTAGATGAAGGTGATGCTGGGGTCCCTCCTTATTTTTCATACAATAGTTATTAGAAAATGTAAAATTCTTTCTTCCCCCCTTTTAATAATCAGCATCGTGATGAACATTACAGCCTCTAGGTGTTACCAGCAAGGGCGCTGGATTCAGATGAATGTAAAGTAAATTAACAGAAGGGCCTTTTATTTGGCTACTCCTTCCTCCACTGCAAATGTCCCCTGTGGGCTTCTGTAGCCTCCAGCAGACTGCTGTAGTTTATAACACTGAGTAAGTGGAAGTAACTGATTTATAAACCTCAGAACACACACGCGCGCGCACACGCGCACACACACACACACACACACACACACACACACACACACACACCTGCAGCTCTGTCAAAGCTGCTCACACAGGAGGAGGTCAGTATATCGCTCTGCTGTAGTAATTAATAATGTTCTGTGATTAACTGTTGAGCTCAGTAATTACACACACACATCAGGGCTACACCTGTTCATTGTGTGTGCGTATGTGTGTGTGTGTGTGCGCGGTTGTGTAGCTGTATTAGCCATGTTGTGGGGACAGAAATCTGTGTGCACACTCACACCGTGGGAACCCGCCTGCCTGTCCCCATGAAGTAACTCAGTGAACTTTAAGGTGAAGAGTTGGTTAAAGGTCGAGCTAAGGTTAGGCTCAGAATATGGTTATGGTTAGAAACACTTACAGCCACATGCTGATGTGTTATGATGTGACGTCAGTACAGAATGAAAAAGCAGGAGGAGGCTCTCTGCCAGTCAGAAGGTCGGTGGATCAATTCCTGACAGAATTATTATTTTATTATTGCACCTACAACATGAAACATTGTTTTTAGTGCCACATAAATGTATGAAGATAAGAAAAAAAGTGTCTCCTTAAACTTCATGCCCTTCACAGTGGTTCTGTGACGGTCACATGCAAAGTTATTAAACATTAAGAAAGTACTTATTAAGTCTTTTTCTTTCCCATAACCCAACCAAACCTTTACTATTGTAACAATTGCATTATTTTTCAGCCCAAACAGAGCGAGTTTTATCAACATTAACTGACACTGATGATGTGTTCAGGCCCCCCTATACTGGGGGCACCTTCAGAGTGGTGTCTGACTACAGTCGCAGTGGGGCAAACAGAGGTTGGAGACCGCGGCGGGACCAAAGTTACTGCAACCATGTGCAGTGAACTTCCGGTCTCGTTGCCTCTGATCTGTTCCCCGCAAAGATGGGAAGCAGGTCTTTAAAGTGACTTTCATGAGTCAAGACAGCAATAAAATGTTGACAGGCTGACGTCAGTCTGCTTCAGTTTGTGACTGAATTACATGCAATATGCTTGCTTTCATACAGGAATATAACCAGAATACAGACAGTTGAGCTGAGTCCACTATTGCAAAGAGACGAGTTGCAGACAAGTGCTCTCATTGGTGCAAACTGACTCAGACTGATTGCAACGTGTTGGCAATCAGTCTGAGTTTACGAATTAGCCGGCAGTTACTTTGACTGCAGTCAGTCCAAGTCATATTGTGAGTGTTTGGAGACAAATTGCCTCCCATTAGGAAATTACCTTGCAATTAAAAGTGGATGCCCAGAGGGCAATGAGTTTGTTGCCACAGCTACTTGCAATTAGTCACCTGGTGTGGAAAAATTCCATGCAGTCACCGAGCAACCACTGACAAATACTAGTCGCCTATTTTTTGCGGTCCTATTTTTTATTTAGTGCGACTGAGCCATAACACTGATTTGATCCTCCTCTGCGCTGTATGCAACAGGCAGAGACACAAACCTGCACGGCTCTTTGAACTGGAGGACTTGAAGAGTTCTCCCCCAACCAACATTTTCATTTAGCAGCCATTAAGACACTGCAGCAACTTAAAATATCACTGTATAACATCCCAGTTGCCATGTCAACATTTCGTTCCAACATAATGACTGCGTCTAAGAGAAAAAGAGAAGGGAGTGAAAGCAATGTGATAATGAGAAACTCAAAGCAGAGTAATAATAAAGGTAACTAACGGTGACTAAGAGGACAGTGAAGTGCACACGGACAGTCTGCAGACAGCCAAAAGTGTGTCCACATTCTTAGGACATCATTAAAATCATGAGTGATGAGGTGATGGGAGGGGATGTCTGAGGCCATATTGTGTGAGGGATGGGAACCAGCAACCTCCCTGCTCGCCTGCCTGTAGGCTCGCAGCGCTCTACATTAGGACACTCTGTGACTCTCCGGGAAATGTGTGTTAGTAAGACACGACTCATCGAGGCCTCGTTTCACCAAAGAGAGCGAGTGTGTAACTGGTTTGTGTTTCTGTGTGGATGTTAGTATGTGCATTTCTGCGCGTGTGTGAGTGTGTGTGTCTTTGCTGTTGCTGGTGGTCCAAACAGGCACCAAATGGCACCAAACCCCGAGGCCTCGAGCTGCTGCTCACAACAACTACATGCATGTCATCCCCACCTCTCTCCCGTCTTGTGTTCCGCCTCGTTCTCCCCGCAGATGGCCTTGTGCGTTTCCTTTTTAGTGCCTCTCTCTTGTGTGTGCATATGTTCTTAGCTCTTCAGCTATTTGGCAAAATTGCCACTAAAATTGCAGCCAGTTGTCCATCCAACAGCTCAGCTTGGATACATAAAAACTTGGGACATTTTTACAGTTACATACCGCAAAAACCGCTCTGTCTCTACAAATAAAAATACTATGTTCAGCAGTGAAAAAGCTTTATAAAAATCTGCCCTATTGCTGTTCTGTCAGCCAGTCTTTGTTTAGAAATGTAGATACTTTTTTAAAAGGTAATAAAATACCTTTTTTATTATATAAAAGATGGATGTAGCCATCATGACATCATCCAGCTGGCTCTGGACCGCCTTAGTTATGAGCTAACACCAGAAAGCTGCACAAACACAGATATCTGCTAATTCGTGCCAGACTGATAAAATACTCACCAAAAAAAATCCTTCCATTATAAATTACATTACATTTCAATATTCACCAACAACCAGCTGCTTATGCTGGCACCCGGGGCCCCGGGGTCGTACCCCAGCTGTAGTGCCGTACAGCTGTTATAACTACTGCCTGAGACCAAAACTGCTTTTTGTAGCAGACTGTAAACATACTTTTTAATGCCGCTGAACATTTTAACACAGCAGTTTATGAGGATTTTGGGGTCTCTCCATGTCGGCCACCGGTAACCTGTACGGGCTGCACCACACCTTTCACCTCACGTCAGCTGGGATAGACTTGAGCAGGTGAAACGGTTGATAGAATATATGATGGAGTGAAACTTTTCATAACTTCCAGCTCCTCATTGTTAAAATTGCAAAAGTAAATAGGTTTTGTTGTCTTTTGGAACTATAAAGCGAAGCTTTGAGAGCTTCTGTCATTTTCCATATACTGAATGAAGCTTGTGTGAAACAGGAAGAGGACTGAGAGCGTTCAGCACATCGAGGGTTGCTGCAATTTTGAAAGAAAATACAAAACGTACTCATTTTGCAGCTAATTTGATGTGGTATAACCCAATATTTAATGCTTAAAAAGTTTAACATTTACATATGCATTTATTTGATGTATTTAATTCAATCATTTAAGATAATTTCTTCAATTTGCCTCCACTGAGTTGCGCTTTATGGCTGGTGAGGAGCCTCACGTGCGGCCTTTATTAACCGGCTGTCACTGGTTGTTACCGATCAATTAAGATGACAAATGTTAACAGCACAACCGGCAACCACTGCAATAAGTTAGACAATGCAAGAGAGACCTGACGCAGCTATAAAGAGATCCCATATTGTGATTTTAATGGTCCTGACTGCTTTTAGCTCCAAACACAACGACCAATCCCACAATCCTTCTGTTCGCCGTCCTGTTTCCACCTGAGCTGCACCACACACCACTGCACACTGAGCCAACAGCTGTCGGCCACATTCCCGATCCAGCAATCAAAGAACAGCCTGTAGCGTGTTTTGCTTGCCTGTTTATATATATTTTGTTTTTATATTTGTATTTCACACTGAGCCCCTGGCTGGGCGAATAAAGCCGGGCAGCAGAATAATGAACCATAAACCTCACGTCTGAATATTAATACAGCAGAGGTGGATCAAGTTAAGACGAGTAACCTGACTGGCCACCTTTCAGATCTGCCCTTCTCCCTGTCTGCACAGCTGGCTGGTGGCGTTAATGAGAGTGGACAGAAAGCCGTGGCTGGTCAGATGAGAGATGGCAGAGATGGGACTGGATGAACGGGGTAAGAGACGACATTTGATGAATCAGCCTCGGGTTAGTGCAAATGTATGACAGCTAAAAACAGATAACCAACCCACAGCTGCTCTTTTCCTGACAGTTTACAATAATATCTGAGCAAATAAGGAGCAATAACATAAGAAGTTATACTTGAAACAGTGGGTCAATTTAACCCAGGGCTAGAAGAAAAGTGCCATCAGGTCCTGACTTACAGGCTGAGGGGTTTGGACTTCCAGAGCGAGCTCGGAGGAGCCCCTCTGTGGTGTTTCAGATTAGGATGCTTCCTCCTTTAGAGGCTTTTGGGACACTCGCCCCGTGAAGCTTGATGGAGGAACTGCTTATGTGGACTGTTCTGCTGCAGTGACCCAACCAAGCACACGGGGAAGAAAATGGACAGATGGATGCTCTGTTAGTTTGTATGAATTAAAACAGCTTCAGTATCTGACTGTGAGTGAGAGGCAGCAGCAGAAGAGCAGAGCAGCTGCCGACTCGAGATGTCCAAAGACAGGAATGTTTGTAAGTTCTAAAACCTGGAACCCATCTCATCGTCATCTTCCTCACGCCTGATGTGAATTTGGCAGAAAGCTGAGAGCTGCAAGACAAAGTCACTGCTTTATTTTTTAAGCACAAATTATAATATTGATCAAGTTAAAACAAAGAAATTAAAACAACACTTCTATTTGGCATCCCTACAATTCCTATTATTAAGTATTCGTAGCATTAGCTTGCCAGCTACAAACACCATAACCCAGAATGACCGATGAAGTGATCAGTTCCTGTCTGATCTTAGCGTGTTTGATTCTAGAGTTCATGTTCTTCATTCAGTCTAATCCAGGCCTCTGCCCTTCAGCCGACCTTCAACCATCCATCTATCCATCCGGCTCTCCCAGCTTCAGCCTCTCCACTGTGTCATTATGAGTAATGGCTGCTGGACATTTGGTCAAACCACTCTTAAAAAAATAGTATCTCATCATCGACTTCAGCCTGAAGAAGATAGATGCACAAACAGCTGCCTTTATCTTTGACTGCCACTGAGAGACAGAAATGTTGATCAGTGTTTGTGGTACATGCCAGCATGGAGAGCTGAAGATGCGGTGACCCGTGTCCTGTGGACACGTCCCCTGAAGAACAAGTGCTCCGGACAAAAACATTAAAGTTATCCCGAGAAAACAACTGGGCCGTGCTGTGATGTTTGTTCTGTGCTGTACACTTAGACACACACCTTTTATCGATGATGAGATGTAGCCCTGATACTGTTTTAGAGAAAATAACTTTGAGTTTTTTGAAAAATATAAAAAAACGCTTCACACTTTTGTCTCCTTACAGCCAGACGGTTTCGGTCTGTCTTCAGGGATAACTGTAGTCCGACCTCACAGGATCAGAGCAGATGGCGACTAAAGTTACAACTGAACAATGAATCTGTTTGAATTTGGAAAACTTTTGGAACTCCTGCTGTTGATGAATGGAACTTTATCGATTTATCCATTTATTTGTTGCTTCTGAGAAAGCCGTGTGGTGTTTCTGGATTCCTGTGGGTTTACACTTCTAACATCCACAAAGACCCTCAGCGACCCGTCCGGCGTTGGGCTCGGCTCCCGCTTTGGTCTCATGCTAAACAGGCACACTGTTGGACATATTGTTTTAGATCCAAACAAGTGAAAATTCTATAAAATGAGGTGGATATTAAATGAACTCCAGCCCAAACCCTACCTGCTGTTCTACCTCTAAAAGCAGCATTTCTGCAGCGTATCCATGGAAATGATCAGAAAGCTGGAATATTTAGAAACCTATAAAGTTCTGACACGTAGCTCGAGGGGGACATAATTCAGATTCTCCACTCAAACTGAATTAAATTTGCTATTTAGCTGGTGGCATGGTGGATATCACCAGGTTCACATATTAACTCCTTTGTTCAGAGGGCCGTATTTCCTTCCATTGCAGCTGCATTTAGATGGCACTCGGGTGGATCTGATGGAGTCAGAGGCTTGTTCTTCTCAGCAGACCTGCAGCCATTTTTCACCTATTAGAAATACAGTTGTGCCTCAAGCTTCCAGCAGAACATTGCAGACTAAGCACTATTTTGATGGTGGAAAACTGAGCATCAGAACTAAGTGCGAGTGCCAGAAGTCAGCTCATTATTTTTAGTTGGGAGAAGCTTTCTCTGAGTCAGGCACGGAGCGCTGAAACACCTCGTGGACACTGGATCAGTTAGATCCAAAGCAGACCAAAAATCACTGACAGAATTCACTAAATACTAAATAGAGCATAAGTCCAGTCAGAAGAAGGCTGTCTGGTCACGGCCTCAGAGAACAAGAGGTTTCCCCAAAGCAGTTATCAGGAGGGGAAACAAGGCCGAACTCTCAGACATACCAACAATTAGAGATCCTGAGAAACGTCACTTTTACTGATGAATCTCAGTTGTGCTCAAATCTTTGGAGACCAAAGAAGACCACAGAGTGCTGACTGTAACCGACTGTCCTGGGAGTTTAGTCACATGACCTTAACCCCAGTGACCAATGAACAGCAGCGTAGGGTGTGATTGGCTGTGAACTGCTGCAGACGTCAGACATTAAGCTTTTTCTGCTGCCCAGCTGTGCACAACTGTAACCCCGACAAAGCGAAAGAGGAACGATGTCGCAGGTGTAGAGAGGTGGAAACGGAGACGACAGCCTGCATCACACGCACCCCCTGACAGCATGAGCCAAGACGCTGTCATTAAAAGAAAGTATTAGCAAGCATTTTGTAATTTTTTAAAATTCATTCAAATCACAAACATCTTCATTTGTATATTTATGTGGGTTTTGTATCCAGATGTTGCCACAGGGAAAGCCTTCTACAGTGGGATGAAGGTTTTTGCCTGCATTATAAACCCAGCAGCTCTGCTGCTCCCCGGGGTGTCGGCTGACGCAGGAGGAATCAAAGTCAAAAAGCTCACGTTATCCCAGCGAAAACAATTCCATCAACTCTTTTTTTGAAATGAAAGCAGTTGTAGAAAAACTGTAAAAATAAAAGGATCCCTCTCAGCATGTCATGGCACTGTCAGCCTCAGTTATATAACTCCTTGAGCTGACTGAAGATGGTGACGGGGCCTGAGGTAGAATGCGGGGATTGCACACTGACATCTGAATAGGCCATTAGACGACAACAATTGCAGAACATAAGCAGCTTAGAAAAAGACACGACTTCAGGCTGAAAAAGGTTCAGATGTAAAACATGTAACAAATAATAAAGAACAAAACTCAATCCTTAAATTAACAGTTTTAATGTTTCATATATATCATCGTCTGGACTCTAGACCTTAGGCTGAATACAAAAGATAGATCCCACCCACTGTTAGTGACTGTTGTCAGGCCTCAGCTGAGCCTTTTCACAGTTACCATTAGAAACATGGACATAACGAGCAGAGGTAAATATGACTGACAAACTGAAGAGGTTGCATGTCCATCTCGTCCAACAAGTTCAAAGAGGAGCAACCACATCACTGGCTACCCGTCAGGTCCAGACTCTTGTTAGTTACTGCTAAACCTTCCACGAGCTTGCTGCTGCCTACATTATAGATTCCTTCTTTCCATTTGTAAGAACTACACCCATCTTTTATATACAGTCTATGATTGTGACTCAAAGTGATGTTTGACCTTCAGAGGGGCTAAATAATGTCTCCACAAGTCCAGTTAAGGGCTCGGGCTTTCAGCTCTTCCATGAGCTTCCTCTTCAGATAGAGTTTGTCCAGTGGAGAGGGTAAATCTGCAAACTGGACCTCGACTTGACGTCGTTCTGTGAACCGCCGTGTCCATGATTAGGAATGAAATGTACTTCTCAAGCAAGGCACAAACAAACACACTCAGGTTTTAATTCCCCTGTAACAGGCTGTTATCTCTCCCTCTGCAGATTTGCTTATCAGCAAACAAAGCATTAACATTTTATTTTTGCAGAGTGAAGCAGAGCTGCTCCAAAAACACACACACCAAATAAACCATTACTGCCTGTTGGCTTAATGAACAATGAAGGCCTCCAAGATCTGCAGCTCTATTTATGCTGCAGATAAAACTTCAATTCTTAATAAGAAAGGAATCTCTGCTTTTTAGTGACTTTCCTTTCACCAGCAGACCAGGAGAGAAAATGCTCCCACTGCACACTGATGCACGGTGAAGGTCGTCTACAACTGGGGGCAAATAAATGAAAGGTGGCATTAAACGGCTGCAGGAAGTGCTACAACAAAAGGAAATGTCATGTTTTGATGCAAAATATGGAGTAAAACTGGGTTTACAATAGATTTTCTTCTGTCCACAGAGAGCCGTGAAGATAAAACTGTGCGTGGCACCAGAAGGAAATTCGGGTGAGCATCAAATCCCCCGAGAACCACGACGACCTGCAGAGTCAGGCTGAAATCTGATGAGGCTCAGTGATGAGGTCAGGCCTGTCACCTTTCATGAAAGATTATGAAAGACTGACTCTGAATTTTGAAGCCTCAACGTTAACAATTTAGCTGCTGTCACGCTGCTTTATTGAAGCCACAAATGAGCACGCTGGGACGAGAAGCCGGCGGGCTGAGGTATCAGTTAGTGCCGCCAAGCTTGGTTATCAAGCCGCATCCGTGAACCGTAAAATCACCTGCTGATAATTTATAAGGATAAATGATAAAAACAAAGTAAAAACTTCTCGGCTGGGTAAACTGCTGCCTCACTACAGTTCTAGCTGGATGAGCGATAAAGAAGCTGGACCGAAACCTTCCATGACTTCCTTTCCTTCGCAGCGGCACTGAGCTGATGCTCTTTGGTGTTTGTAGTGTTGATGCACATTTTTACTATTTTCTGACATTTAATTTCACAAAAGATGAATTAAAAAGATAATTTCTAGGTTCATCTGTAATGATTTGATTTGATGCAAATGAACTGTTAGTTTCAGCCTCCTTTGTGCAGAATTTTATGGAAATCCATCCAATAGTTGTTGAGAGTTTCAGTCTGGCGTTGCCATCCCTTGAGCCATGCTGCTAGCGTGGCTAAAAATAATCAGGCAGCAGAGAGACCCGTTACTGAGCTCCAGTCCAACAGCAACAATCACAGATCTGACAGAGACGCCTGCATCCGCAGGTCTGCGCGACCGACGCAAAATCAAAACAATGTGGCCGGATACGAGCGGATGGATTATCAACTTAACCTCAGCATAAATCACAGCGACATACACCCTCCGGCTTCTTTATTTTAATATTTCTTTGTCCCGTTTGCTCCTTTACCAGCTCTTTGTTCTTTGCTCGTGGCCATAATTTGATTTCCTCGCCGGGATTCAGAAAGTTCATCTTGCCTTATCACAGGACAGCGACCTAATTTATATCCAGTCATTCATTAGAAGGTAGTAAGACAGAAAAATAAAAATCAATATCACAACACTATTATATCCAGCATCGTTAATCTTAACGACAGCCATGAGGCAGCCCCGAGGAGCGGCTGTGCAGCGAAGCAGCTTGGAAGTCTATTTCAGGAGTTTGTGTGGCAGCCGAAATCATTTGGCTGGCTCGCTTTGGTCCAGCATCGCTGCCCTCTGCTCCCTCTGAAACGGGATGAATCACGGCTGTGAATGTGTGTGTGTGTGTGTGTGTGTGTGTGTGTGAGGAGGATGAATCCAAATGACAAAACAAGAAATGTCAGATTAGTAAAATATCCTGTAAAAGCAGGATTTTTCTGACCAGTGCTGAGAAGAATGCAGCGTGGTCCCTGGGTGTTCCTCCTGTAGATGCTCCTTCTACACTTTTCACTGCCTCCTTTCACTCATGGGCCACCACTGTTGTTTCAAATGGCTGCCATTCTGCCAAACCTTCGTTCATTTGTCCCTGTGGTAACATCACCGAGGAGGACAACATGCTAGGTTCAGTGTCACTACTGGTAGCATGAGGCCATACCTGGACCCTACAGAGGCTGGACAGGTAGTCCAACTCCTCCAGGATGGCACATCAATACGTGCCATTGCCAGGAGGTTTGCTGTGTCTCCCAGCTCAGTCTCAGAGCATGGAGGAGATTCCAGGAGACAGGCAGTTACTCTGCGAGGAACAGGATGAGTCCTGCAGAGCTCCAAAATGACCTCCTGCAGCCCCTGGTGTGAATGTCTCTGACCATCAGAGATCTTCATGGCCTGCGGGTCACAGATCTAGGGTTCTAAGTTTTCTGTAAATTATGACTCTTTAGGTTTTGAGAAGTGATTTGTCTTCAAGCTTTATCTCATTTGATGCTCTCTGGTAATGGTGTTATTTATGCTTCTGAGCATCCAGTTGCTAGCTCAGCTCCAGGTGACGTTGGGTTCGGTCCCTTTCACGCCCGTTCTGTCCTCGTCTCGTTTCTGTCTCAGTTTTGTTTTTGTATTTTTGTCTTTCTTGGTCTCCGTGTTCAGTTGTGCGTCTGTCTGCCTGTTTTATTTTGCTGGTTGTTGCTCCCCTGTTCTCTTAAGTTTTACATCCTCTTGAATCATTATGTTAGTTTCCCTCAGCTGTGTTCCCACCTGTTTCCTCTCCCCTCATTATTTTGTGAGTATTTATTGTCTGAGTCTCTCTCTTGTTGTGTCGTCCCTCTCAACATTTCCCTGAAGATTGCGTTTGGCCTTCCACACAGCTGGTTTATGACGTGCACAGATCCTCACAGAGGATCAGAGGATGGTCGGGACTCTTTCTTAGAAGGCAGAGTGTTTCCTTTAAAATATGAAACACCCAAGACATCCATTAAGGGGAGCTGGTGGGAAAAAATCTGAATTAATAGAATGGGGAATAAAATTGCAATGTCTTGCAAAAATAATGGACATCGTTTGACTTTACTAATTTATGAAAACACTGCAGTATTTTTCATCTAACAAGTTAGCTGCTATGGAGTGTGTAATTTAATAATCTTTACACAAACCCCCGTCACTATGAATCACCATCAGTGTATATTTACTTTTTTTTTTTTTCTTCTTCTTCTCCATCCAGGTTATAAAACCTCAGCTTCGAGGTTCTTCAGGAATAAAATTAATAATGAAGTAAATCTATGCAGCACTATTAACTGAAAGCAACATTTATTTTAATCTCATGACACCTCCCATGCACCATTTTCTAAGAAACTCAGTGAGCGCTAAAAACCTTCCTGAAAATGCACATTTGTATTTGCATATATTGTTAAGTTTGTTACAGCCGGCGGCTCGTGGGGCAGAATGTGGGGTTACCGCTGGGTGTGAAATTGGATCCGGCACCAAACTGCAGTCTTGGTGTTTTTAGCTGTGTAATGAGCCTCCAAGCGGATGCTGTGGTTTGCATTTTTTGTTTGGAAATTCGTGGCAGGTGAGCATTTATCATCTTTTAGCCAGTTAATTATTCACCACTATGCACCTCGTGTTATGTGCCAGCCCTGCACACAGATATCATTTGCGAGACTCTTTTCGTGTTTTATTAACGCTCTGACAGAGAGGATTGGTGACATCACGCGAGAACAGATTGATGAACGGCCTCCTGCTGCTTACAGGAGCTGTCTGGAGAGGGAAATAAAGCTGCAAGCTGAGCGCCGAGGGAATCGAGGTCGACAAGTTACCGTCGCCACAAACAACAAACGGCCCGGAGGACAAAGGTCAGAGAAGGTCAGACTTCACAGAAACAATCGTCAGAGTGAGAACGGGAACAAACGTACATTTCTCTTCCTCTGGGTAGACAGCTGTTTAAGTCATCCAGCTCACCACTGAGTGTGGTCATGGCAACCAGAGCACTTCCTGGGGTTTTCAAATAAGCTCAAAAGAGATGAGTGTTTGCCATCCAACCAGCATGAAAATTAAACAACCAGCAGCTGAAGAACGGGATTTGGAGGAAGGTGTCTGAAACCAGGAGTGAGGGTGAAGAGCAGGTGGACTTGCTCTGCTTGTTTCCTGTCATATATCTTCATACGGCTCCGGTGCTGGATGGTCATATTAAACGTGATCAAGGTTTCTAATAATGAGGTCAGCGTATGATCAGTAATCCCTGAGCTCGGACCGCAGACTCCTCTAAACGCTCAGCGCCGCTGCTGACCACATCACCGATAAGTGGTCTCGTTGACATCAAAGAGATTCAGAGTGGAGGAAACTCTTAAGAGAACAGGCTTCCTGTACAAGATGGATTTTGCCACAACGACACCACCCATTAGTTTGGAAAGTCCTATTCTCGGAGCCTCAGCATGACACACAGCAGCATACTCTGCTTTATCATCCTTCTGGGCTCTAATGGGACCTTATTTAACAAAATCAACTTCATGTTTTATTCTATAAGACTTGAAAGTAGCAACTGACGCAACAGACCCATCAGGAACGTGAGCTCAAGTGAGCAGTAGGTTCATTTTGTGGCAGTCAGAGGGGCTGGCCCCTGCTGGCTACAGTACCAAGAGAAGACAGCCTTAATGCACACTCCTCAGGCCTGGCAGCTACAGCCATCTTTTACACACAGCCTACTGAGACTGAGCCTTTGTCACAGAGGAATCATTTGAAACTTTTGCCATATTTACTCTGAATATCCACACTGAAACAATATTTATATGGCAGAAAAAAAAAGAAAAGCCGAATAGGTCCCCCTAAGAATTAGTCATCTACAGGCAGCAGCACTGAATTTATCTTTTGGGAGTTTATTTTCCACAAAGCCACTCCAAATGTGTGTTTTCTCCCCCTGTGATTATAATGACAGGGGCAGGTTCAAAGAGCACTCGACATGCTGCTGCAAACGGTTTTTATTCAGCTGGGTGGAGATCAGGTGACAGAAGGCCACTCCACATGACTCACATCACTTTATACCTATTGTGCTTCTCTCCTCACGTTTCCTCCTGCTCTCCCTGTTCAGCATGATATGTAGAGTATGCTATACTTAAAAAGGAAACGCTCCACAGGACGACAGACTGTCATATCGTTTTGCTCTGGTGGTGATTTTATTTATTTTTTACATCGCTTGGTGTTGTCGACGTCTGTGTTGGCCACTTTGTCGACTGATCCTGGGTGCTGCTAAAAATAAGTACTCTCTCTGTCTTCTGTTCACAAGCTGCACCATTGCCAAAACACTACCTGCATCTATTCAGCAGTCGCTGTGGGTCACCGGCTGCACACGCTGCTGCTGCTGCTGCAGGAAGCAACGCAACACCACCGACTGATGGCCGAGCCTCAAAACAAGTCTCTGCTTGTGCTGATGGAGGGCGTTGGCCACAACGAAGAGGAGGACGAGTAGGAAGGAGAGGGAAAAGGAGGAGGCCATAGATTCAAAAGGACTTATGAGGAAAAAAATACAGCAAGGAGAGGGAGCAAGGCTGCAGGTTTAAGGAGAAGAAAGAGACACAGGGATGTGGCTGGATTGTACAAGCGCAGGGATGAGAAGAAAAAATAAGAGGAGGAGAAATGGGAGTATATGGCAGGAGGTTAAAATCAGGATGATGAGACAAAGGAGGGGGCAAGGAAAAGGCAGAAGGACAGAGGTAAGGCAGGACAAATGAGGAAGAGGGGAAAGAGGAAGACGTGTTGCCTTAAGCTTTTAAACTACATAATGATGAGAAGGACAAGGATGAGAAGGAAAAAAAGGAGGTTAATGAGGATGTGGTGAAAGGTTTGTAGATGAAAGGAAAGGCAAAGAGAAAGGAGGAGGAGGAGGCATCATAAAGAGGAAGCTCGTGGTAGCAGAGAGGAATACGGTGAAGAGTTTCAGTCAGGCTTCAGAATTCATCACAGTACAGAAACAGCATTAGTCAAGGTTACAAATGATCTTCTTACAGCCTCTGACAGTGGACTCGTCTCTGTGCTTGTCCTGTTGGACCTCAGTGCAGCTTTTGATACTGTTGATCATAACATTTTATTACAGAGATTAGAGCATGCCATAGGTATTAAAGGTACTGCACTGCAGTGGTTTGAATCATATTTATCTAATAGACTCCAGTTTGTTCATGTAAATGGGGAGTCGTCTTCACACACTAAGGTTAATTATGGAGTTCCACAGGGTTCTGTGCTAGGTCCAATTTTATTTACATTATACAGTGGTCCCTCACTATATCACGGTTCACTTATTGCGGCTTCACTCTATTGCGGATTAAAAAAAAAAAAATCCTAATTCTGTTTTGTGAAGTTTTCACTATATCACAGTATTTTGCAGTATATAGGTATTTCTGTGACACCCCATAACTGTGTTCATTACTCAGACGAAGAGATAAGTCACGCCTACGCCTTTATTGGAAATAGAAGTAACGGCCGAGGGCGAAGATACTGCACCACCTTCATCGCCATCAGTACTGCACAGCTACATAATTCATCATCTTCATCATTCAAGTTGTAGTAAGAGAGTGGGAAAGGTTTATAGGAGTGTGGGAAGGGTTTATAAACATTAAAATATATATAAATAATAAAATAAATATATATTAAATATAACAGCTGCTACTTTGTGGATTTTCACCTACTGTGGGGGTCTCTGGAACGTACCCCCCCCCACTGTCACCAAGTGCTTCCTCCTAGAAGTCGTCTGATTGTTGGGATTTTCTCTGTATTGCTACATTTACGATACAAAGTGGCTTGAGGCGACTGCAGTTGTGATTTGGTGCTATTAAAATAAAACTGAAGTGAACTGAAGAAAGAAAAGAAGAGAGAAGAGGCTGGGGGGAAAATGGAGAACAGATAATGAGGTATGAGGAGGAGATGGACGGGGATGATGGACTGGAGCATGTTTTAACTAAACCATGCTCCAGTCCATCATCCCTAGAATAGAACAGAATAAAATGAAACTTCATTGATTCTTTGCAGGAAATTGCTGCAGCAGCGACAGCTAATTCTAATACTACATATGATACCGTAAGAAACACAATCTAAATACTACATACAACTGTGTGTTAAAATTCATGGTTAGCATTGCTCATTAAGGAGTCTGACTGCTGCCGGCAGGAAGGACTTCCTGCTGTGCTCCGTCCCACGCCGAGCTGGTATCAGTCTGTGACTGAAGGTGCTTTCCCAAAACACCTCCAGTTCGTGCAGTGGTTTATTTTTTTTTTTTGGTAGTGGAACTTATATCTATTCCAGAGATAGGCTGCAGTTGCTAGGAGCATTTTTCATAGCTTTTAAAGAATTTTTATTCCTGTAAGTTCCCTCAAAACAACCTACACAGCTGCGTCATCCTGTTCATTATGTTTTTCTGTCTCTACTCTTTACAGACTTGTTTGGTAGAAAAGAAGGATGACATGACAGCTGTATGAGGTTCAGAGCAGCCATTGGGTTCATTTTTCCATCACGCATGTTGCCATGGTGTCGTGTGTGGATTTGAATGGTTGTTTAAAAGCAGCATCTAAATAAAGTTCAAGGGGGACAGTTTTCCTCTCTGAAATGTTCCTGCATGGAAGGTGATAGTTTGTGAAGGTTCAGGAGGTTTTGGGTTGGGTTTGCAGCATTAAATGCTTTTTGATTTTGTTTAGTTTATTTATTGATTTGAAAGCCTATACAAGCCTGATTCATTCCATTCTATTTTTATTTTTATAGCACCAATTTACGACAAGAATCACATCTATCCACTTTAGATGGCAGGGTAAAAATGTTCCAATATGAGAGACAGAACCTCAATAATCAGACTATGCCCCATGAGCAGCACTTGACAACAGCGGGAAGGAAAAACTCCCTTTTAAAAGGAAGAAACCTCCAGCAAAATCAGGCTCAGGGAGGGGCAGCTGTCTGCTGGGAGGCAGGTGAGGCGAAAGAATGGAGAACCTAATCTTAAAAATAGAGAGGGTGTCTGTCCCCCTGAATCCAAACTGGGAGCTGGTTCCACAGAAGAGGGGCCTGAAAGCTGAAGGCTCTGCCTCCCATTCTACTTCCAGGTCTAATTAAACATTCGTGCAGAGGACATGGAAGAAATTATGTCATGGAACAGTTTCCATCACTTAAACTAGCCCCTTTCGTGCCCAAGCACCAACCAGAGAAAAAAGCAAGCAATCACTCCTTGAATATGTAAAGCCTCACAGAGACTGACCAATGCCCCCTGGCAACCAGTGGTTTCTGGGGAAAAATGGGTAGTGTGGTTGCTGGCTGTTGCCGGGTAAAATTGGCTGCAAAGCAGGTGCTGTACCAAAATGCTCTCATGATTTGGTTGCTAGCAGACCGCCACCTTCAAGCCATAGTTTGCACGGAAGGTGGCAAACACTCACCAACTACTCGCTAAGTGGAAGTGAAACTGTGAAGAGGGTGATGCAAACAGGAAACAGAAACTGTTCACTTTCAAAGTAAAAGTTGGTTCTGGCAGTGAATACATACATAAATCGCTATTGTCTTTGAACGTTCTCAGACAGTGGTTTCACAAACTCAGGGTACTTTTGGTTTTCTTTATAACTGAGTAACATGTAATTACTGATTGATTACCGATTGATTACTGTACTAACTCAATGCTGCTGGTCACCGGTTGGAGCTGATGTAGGTGGTGTTGTGCTCAGCTGCTAGATGCCGGAAACTGCTCACTGCCTGAAAGCTCTAATCCTGCCTACACAGCTCTGATTGGCTGGAAAAAAAAAAACAGCTCCCAGTGGGGGGGCAGTACAAGAAATTGGCCGAGGGAAGAAAAAGGCTCCAAATCTCTGTGTGAAATAAGCGGCTGTGGTCAAGAAAACATTTGATGTCATGAAATATTTCCTGTCTGAGCTCATTCAGTCACTCTGTCACTGCAAAAACATCCACATGAGCTTTAAGCTCAAACATACACATGTTGACCTCCTGTACACATACAGGCAGTCTACACACACACACACACTACTGTGCGTGATTCTCGGGTCTATTTCTGAGCTGAGAAGTCAGATGAATTTCAGGTGAGAAAGTGGAAGTGTTTTTAACGGTGATGAGTCATTAAAATAAAACAGATTTAGATTGATCACCGCATCTCTCGAGTAATTGTCTCTGTAAGCACTCCCCTTCTGTAACACGCTCATTGAATCATTACTGACAGTAAAAGGTAAACGTTCCACTCAATAACAGGACATCTCACAGTCATTATTTAATTATGTGTTGGACAAAATAATGTCAAATCTATAATGTTGCACTCAGCCTGTGGGATGTGTTTTTATGGGTCACAGTTTCCTTGTCTTATCTAACAATCCAGCTGATATGTAAGCCTAATTTCCACATCCCGGAAAGGAAAGTGCCACTAATTACAGGGAAAACTGGGATTCAGTCAAAGCACACACCAATTCCCTGATTAACCCTTTTGAACCCACTGCTTTGCCTTCCTGTGATTATACCTCTGCTATTTCTGGAATTGTTGGTCCGTGTTACCATATATGTGGTAGGATGCACAATGCAGCAGCTTAAACCTTAACTTAAACCTTAGCTTAAACCTTAACTTAAACCTTAGCTTAAACTTGCAGATTTTTCTCTGCAAAAAGTGAATTATTAGCTTAACTTGGAATATTTAGAGATTGAATGCATTTTGTAAGGCACCACCACCACAAACTGCACTGAACATCAGCTCAGATCAGATGAGGAGCACAAATTTGTTACTTGGTCTGAAACTTTTTCCCTTTTAATAAAAAAGAAAACAAATATTTATAATGGGTGATGATTCTAGGTTACTTTACAGAGCCCAGGGCCTACGACCAGGTTTCCATCAAATTTACATAACATTTTGCAGATGAATATCCAAATTAACGTGCATTTACCTATAAATAAAATATATGATGGTGCTTATTCTCAGGTTGAAGGTGAAGACGGTGAAACTCAAACGTCAAAGAAACCAAAAGCATAAAAAAACAGGTTGTAACATCTGCTGCATGAATGACTTCCTCGAGCTGTTTTATGGCTCATGTGCTTTATATCATAATTTACCTGTTATAATATAATCTATCTGTTATATTATAATCTGTTATGTTATAATCGATTTGTAGTCTGTTCCCACTGAACTGGTGTCGGCCTCCACTTTAGGTTGTGACCCACAGACTCAGCAGTGACTCTGAAGCTGGTTATGAAACTAACATGCATTTTATTCCTTCACTCATTTTAAGATCAGCAGTTAAAGTTCATGAATGAAAGTTTTGTCACATCAGTGTTTCCTCTTAATTCGCAGTGGTAAATTACGCAGACGCAGGTGGAGCATCCAGCTCAGACTGCACGTGGAAACGTTTGCTCGAGCTAAAGCGAACTGAAATAGCTTCTAGAGTCAAGTAAGAACAAAAACATTGCAGGTCTGAGTTTCCACAGAAACAGCCGTCACTGGATTCTCTCCTGTTTCTAGGCCTAATTTTCCTTCCCGGCTTTTGGAAGTGTTTTCTATGTTTGAAGGTCTGCCCATCTGATCCTGGTACAGTTCCTGGACAGCTACTCCACACTGAAAACTAGGTCACATAATGATCACCTGAGCTAAACTGATTCAGTGTAATGCATGTGATGTTAGAGCGGCTTTCCTTTCAGAGTAAAAATAGTCATGTTTTAAAACTGGCACATGCTGACTGATGCTCCTGTTTCAGATCTGATGACAGACTTTCTAATTTCACTAAACACTAAAATCATTCAGTGTGCGACTGACCAACAAACAGAGACACACACACACATCATCCCCTCATCACTAACACCTGTTTGTTATGTATTACTGGCGGGGGAGTGGAGAGATTTGGGCCGCAGAGACCCGTGCAGCTCATCATACTTTGTAATGTCTTTAAACAGCTTCCAGGTGGTGGAGCCGCCTCCGGTGGCCATGTTGGGAGTCCCACGCTCCTGAATAACTGCAGATCGGTGTGCACTGGGGATGATTTTAAAACGGTGGCAGTGTTGGGTTATTTGTTGGCTTTCATGTATAAAAACAGCTTCCCTCCTTTTTGCCGTAACTCTTCAGGACAACAGCCGTCATTTCATCGCAGCTGCTTCTCAGCCCGGGCCAAACCTTCATTCACACAAGCATCCAAGACGCATAAATAAATGAGCAGCTACCGGCACTTAAGGCTCGTGGTCAGTGTCGCTCCTGTGGGAAATGTGACCTTCAGCGACCTATCTGCATGTAAATGTGCTGAAGATTTGAGCCACAGGACGGGGCTTCTGTGCTCACAGCCAGGCTATTTACCGACATCACCATATAAGGACATCCCCCCTCTATGATGTCATACAGATCCAAGAATAGAAATAAGCTGTCAGAAACCATGGTGGAGCTTTGGGCTCACAGGGATTACTGCACATTAACTGACTCCAGTATGTGAAACCATCACATCACAGAATCTCGGTGCACAGTCTGTAATTTCTCACCGAGATTCTGTGAGAATCGAGCAGGTCGTCCACAGAAACGTTATGTGTCCTGCTTCCTGCACAGGCGGCATGCTCATCTACACCAAACAGCATATCTCACAGTGTGAGTGCTTCTGATGCAGACTGCAAAGTTTTAAAAGACCCCTTAGAAACAATTTTAAGTGGCATATTTCAACCCTTAAACTAACCACGTAGCCTTTAGTGCCCAACCAGGGACTGAAACTTAGGGAGTTAAACAAAAAGAAAACACAACGCTGGAAATCTGGGGGTGAACCTCGCTCTCTCCTGACTGACAGACTCGTTTGCTTTGGTCTTTCAGCCAGGTCTCTCTCCACACTGAAATCCACTCCTGAGATGAGCTCAGTGGAAAAACCACAAACACATGCAGGACCTGTTTAACGGAGGGCCGTCCGGCTGTCACACTGTGGCCTATGTCACCAGCTGGCTGCAGAACCCAAAGACCAGCCAAGGACACCTGGTGCATCTCTGTGATGTAAGCCATCAAAGTAATGCATTACTCTAATCTGACTACTTTTTTCAGTAACGAGTAATCCAACGTGTTACTATTTGCAGTCCAGTAATCAGATTACAGTAACTTATCCAAGTCACTGTGCGTTACTATTTTTGTCATTTTTCTCAGTATAAAGATATATTGTTGCTTTCTTCTTGCGTCTCGGGGAGTGACATCTGGCCAATGCAACAATTGCGTCCCATTTTCATCATGAGGACAACAACAGCACACAGACACACAAACGTAAACAACGGAGGGAGGCGAGAGATGCACGTTTTCTAGCTGAAATACAGGCACTTTTGTGAGTCTGTGTCAGCTAAAGATGACAATATCACCGTGAGTTGTGCACTCTGTGCTGGCGACAAAGTGCTCTCTAGCTTCAGAAACACTACGTCAGGTTTGAAGAAACACCTGGAGTCACGGCGCAGTCACACTCACAGAGTGAGTCCACCAGGTGGAGAAGCAGAGCTGGGCTAATGCAGGAGGCCCCCCAGCACCCAAACAACAAAGGCTGGACTTCAGTACAAACCCTTAAACACGGCTGACTCACCCTCGTTTATGGTTGTTGTTTTTATGTTGAGGCAGCGGGGGGGGGGGGTCTGCCATAAAGTGATTTTTGGTGTTTGCAAGAAAACGATTGTGCATATTTAAACGGCTGTATTTAAATGACTTGTTGACCTCTAACCTGTGACACGTGTCAAACATCTCTCTCATGAATGATATCAGGTCATTGTGAGTGAGAAACAGCATTTCTATCACAGGGTAGAAGCTGCACTCAGTTTTTGGCAAAGTGAATTTTATATATTTGTTTTTTTATGAAGGTAAAAACTGTCATTGACATTAAAAATGTCTTTAAACATAAATCTGTCTCAGAAGGCTGCAGAGATCACAACAAATATAACATCACAGTTCTATAAAGATATCTGAAGTGGACTGATTATAATGTAGGTACAATAACACAGACTCCTAAGGATGGTTGACAAACAGGTTATTTCTTCATGTTATATATAAGCCCTTCATAATTCATGCTGACTGCACTCTGTTTACCAACATAAGCAAAGACGTTACACATAAAAGCACACAGAAACATCAGGATCACTTTATGGCAGACGGTCACTTTATGGCACAACACCGGCAGATGTTCAAAGTAACTAATAAAGTAACTTGTAATCTAACTTAGTTACTTCTAAAATTAAGTAATCAGTAAAGTAACTAAGTTACTTTTTAAATCAGTAATCAGATTACTTTTTCAAGGTAACTACACCATCACTGTTAGTGAGCCTGTGCGACTGTTTTCAGTGTTTTTATGAGCTTTTGTTTTCCTCTGCATTTCGGTTATTTGGCCTCTTTGTGGTTGTTTTTTAGTTTAACCTCCTCAGAGGCAGAAGCCTAGTGTCCTTACTTCTTTAAGGGCCCCTGGGTCTTTGCCTGGCACACCCACTCAATAATCCACCCTTCTAGAAATCAGGAAACGACACTGATGGCCAACTGGAAGCTTAAACTGAAACCTCATGTGTGGCTCTCAGAACCAGAGAGTTTGTGGGAACACCTCAGTGTGTTTATGGGAACTGCAGCAGGAATATTTAGGGAATATTCAGGGAATATTCAGACCCTGCTTTGGCCATGATGTCCTGTAACGTTAGCTCATTTTTACCTGCACGGTTGGCAGGTGTTATTTTCAGTTCTGCCGTCATCCTCAGCCACACACACACACACCTGAGCACCTCCTGGTTGCTCTGTTATTCTGGGGGTGTTTGAAGCCCACAAAATACTGCAAAACACAAAACAGGGATTAATCTCCCGCTCGCTCTCACACACATTTTACAGTTGTAGCAGTGCGGCCTGTTTATATGAGCCCACCTCTTTTCTTCTGCTGCAGTAAAGCTGGTTGGTGTGTGTATTGGATCTGAGCTGAGCAGACATAATAAGCCCTGATCATCCACCCACAGCCCTCAACACACACACACACACACACACACACACACACACACAGATACTGTATAGTGCAGGGTAGTTAGCATTTTGCTGCATCATGTCTCAGTCTGTCTGAGGAAGCAGGAGAAGCAGAGAGAAGGACTCAACACTGAACCTGCCAAGAACACTTTCTATCCACCACAACGAGACTGTGATGGTTCAGCCTCTGCTGTCCAGTGTTTCCAGTCTAGTTATCATTAGGACATTTTCCAGTGTTTTAGGTCTGTCAGCAGAGATTTCAAGTTTGGTAGGCTGAGAAATATGCCTGCTTGATTATAGCAAAAATCATAAAATTGATCATTTAACATGACTGAATCAATTTTCCTTTTTTTCACATAAATGAAAAACTAAAGAAATAAAAGGTGGAGGTGGGGGGGGGCGGTGTCCGGCTGGGCTCAGAATAGGGGTGTTTTTGCCTATAACGAGTGCACATGTTGGGCTGCTGTCGTACTTGTGGCAGCAGTGAGGTGGGGTCAGTGCAAAAGGAGGCACACCCACGCTTTCTTAGGTGAAACAATAAACAATACCACCTATACTCTGTGACAATGAATAATGAGCAAATATCAACCAGCTGCCTTTCTTCTTCCCATGATCAAACTCTAATTCCCCCGTGTTGGTCTGCAGGTGGTGTCAGTCCTCCTCCTTCTGCTCTGCACCTTTGGTGAGTTTGGTGTAATTCTCCACCTGCTTCAGGTTCTGCTTAGAGTGGCCCTGCAGCCAGCAGCAGGACTCAGAAGAAGAAGAATGCTTCATCGCCGGCTGCAGCTCAAGACAGTGACGTCAGAGTGCCCGGCATAAGATCTTGATCAAATCACACATGCAGATCATAAAGAATGAGATTGTCTAGCATGATGAAAAACTAAAATCACAAACTATGGAATGGCAGTCTGCCTGAGTGCAGTCTCTGAGTGGGAAACAATAATCAGTGGAGCTGAAGGGAGAGAGACTCTATGGAGAGGCAGCTGAATGATGAAGAGGAGAATGCAGCAGCAACCTGCTCAGCCAGGAACGGCGGTTAGCAGCGATGCAATTTTCAGAATAAGATCAAATTAAAAAATTATCTACTAATAAATCCAACAATGCCACCACTGTCTTGCATTGAGGAGCCTGAAATAAGTTGCCTCACAACAGGCTCCTCACGTTCTGCAGCGATGCTGATTCCATTAAAGGTCTATCAGCAGAGTCAAGCACACTGACGGATATTCATGCAGCCGCGAGCACGTGCGACACATCCTCAGAACCCCGACCCTGTGATCTGAGTGTTTGAGGAGCTCAGAGAGAAATCATAGCTTAAATGCTCTGTCAGCAGAGAGAGGGATGGGTGAGGCTTATACTGAACCCCAGCCAGACGTTTTTAGCTGCAAACCAGAAAACTGGAAGTGTACACGAACACAGAGGGCTTCCTCCGCCAATTTATCATCTGATTCATAGTCATGAACGACAATGAAATGAAACTCATCAGGCTGAAAGTGTCTGTTCCACAGAACTCCTGGGCAAAATTAATATCCTGACCACCTCTTCATATTTTGTTAGAACAGAAGCCATTTTTTGGGAGATGTCGCCTTCTTCCGATCTGTATTTACTGCTTTAACAAGCCTCACCATGTAAACTGCTTTGGTTGATATTATTTCTGTTATTCCTCTTCTGGACGTGATGTCAGCATGTGAGTCTTTGATCAGTGGTTCAGGCTCGTGGTAGCGGTGCAATGCTGTGGGGGCCCTTTGGGCCCTCAGTACCAGCTGAGCATCATTTAATCCCCACAGTCTGCTTGAGTATTGCTGCTGACCACATCCATCCCCACAGTGATGGCCGCTTCCAGCAGCACGACGCACCATATCACGAAGCTCAAGCTGGTTTCTCTGCTCTCTGTAGTCAGACGGCCTCAGCAGCCACCAGATCTCAATCCAGTATCATATCAATATGGACCCCTGAGAAATGTTAAAAGCACCATGTTGACTCTGTGCCATGAAGAATTAAAGCACATCTGAAGGCAAAAACGGGTCCAACCCAATACCAGCACGGTGTACCTGTGTACCTAATAAAGTGGGTGGTGAGTGTATATTACCTGTTCTGTCTTTGAGCTCAGTAAAAGAACCTTACCTTGTTTTTAAAAATCTGTCTTTCAATGTCTCCAAAGAGAGATTTCTATCTCATGGAGCTTCCTGGTTAAATAAAGGCTAAATAAAGGCCTAATAGAATACACCGTGTGTCCGAGCGTGGAGCCAAAGCAGCGCAGATCTGTGAACAAATACTGTCTGGATAATAATGAATTCACTGTTGATATTTGCGGTCCCTGAAGGATCCACTGTTACCGCCAAAATCAGAGCCAGAAATATCAAAACATCTACATATGAACAGATCACCTTCCTGCTCCCCAGAGGATGGACCCTTCAGGTTCAAACGGACAGACTGTCTTCAAGCTTTGCATCTTTTGGACGTCAGGCTCAGACAGCAGCTACTGCACATCCTCAGTATGTTCCTTCTTACATGAGATACTAATGTCTGCATTGAGCGCAGCAGCCTGTAGGATCCTTCGCCCCGCAGCGTCTGTCCCGCTCAGCGCTTCTCGCAGGCCTTACAGCCCGAGCGTGTCCCAGAAAGCCTGAGCGAGGCGTCGGGTCAGAATCAGCTCGGAGGTATCCAAGCAACAGCCTCGCTCCTCATGGGATTAAAGCAACAATGCCGCTGAGTCAACTCCTTCAGCAACGCTCCTCCAACAGCCTGCATGACTCAGTTTATGTCTTTTCTTCCTCAACACTCCCACAGGCAGAGCAGAGAGCTAATGAAGCGCAGCACTGCTGGGGCTGAGGGCCGAATTCCCACCTGTGCTGCCAGGCTGAGCGTGCCTGCTCGAGATACGAAATGAAGCTGCGTCGTGGATGCTTAGATCACCGACGACACTGAAGTGTGAATCTAATTCTGTGCAGAAATTCTTGCTTAGAGTTCCTTAAAGGAACAAAAATACAAGAACCAAGCAGCAGTCAAACACAGCTGTACTCCAAAAACATCTGCTCCGACAAAACCGACTCAGCACGCGTCCTCTGACGGTACCCAGAATGCAGTTAATGGGATGCTATGCTGTTTTTAACGAGCAGAGTTTCTGATAGCAAAAACTAAATCTTTGGGTTAATTTTAGAGTCAGAGTTTAGAGTGAGGTGTGCAGGTAAGCAGTCTGAATGCAGGTGCTGCCATCTTTCCATAGCAGTGACCAACATTTACGCCACAATGATCAGTTAAATTAAAAATGCTCAATAAACACATCTGTAAACGCCCATTTAAAAAAAAAAAATCTATTATCGTATCTTAATTTGAATTTTTTTTTCAGGAAACTGTTGTGTAACTTTTTTCTAAAGTATGAGGATTATAATGAGTGTTAAAGAAAAGTGTTAATATGTGGCTGCTCTATATGCCGCAGACAGTGGAGGGCTATAAACAGCTGATGTCTGTGATAACACACACTGTGACTGTCACATGATCCAAACTGTGGATCCTAACGTCTGTCTGTGGGAGAAAGGTGTCCAGCAGACACACAGGCAGTCTGTTAGCAGGATCACAGTGAGAGTGTGAGATCAGAGATCAGAGAGGAAAATGTCAAAACAGCGATCAGCCTCTCAGCCGTCTGATTGTGTACGGGGCGACAGTGAACTCGTTACTGAAGCTGATTAACCCACAACCTGGGAGAGGGCGGAGCAGCGCGGGATCTCAACAAACAGAGAGGAAAAATAACTGTGAGCATCCATTTAGAGAAGAGTTTATAGAACAGACACACACACACACACACACACACACACACACACACACACACACACACACACACACACACAGGGGTTCGGAGCTTTACAACAGTGAAGTTTGTTTATTGCAGCAGGAACAGAACTTTATGCACACTGTGACACAGTAACAGGCAGGAACAATGCTAACTGTACTCATGATGTGTCACAACTGAGAGGCTACAGAAGGAGACGATTTTGGACGGGCCACCTAACACCTGTCTGTGGCAGAAAGGTGCCCAACAGGCAGGCTGTCTGTTGGCTAAGATGATTTTTAAAGACTTTTTTGTTGTCGATGAAAACCAAGTTTGACCGATTTGCTATCACTTCTCTTAAATAACCTAATTCAGTCTGATACTGTTAACCTGATGGCACTTTAATGTGCTGATCTCGCATTAGGATGAACACCCACTGCTCACTTTTACACAAAAGCCATGACAGCAACATTTCTGAATCACTTCCACCACAGTAAGTGACCGTCTGGGGGCCAAAAAGTGAAACATAGAAATAAGAAGTCTCGACCCAAATATGAATTAGCTCCAATGCTGATATGCTGGCTGCACAAGAACAGTCAAAGAAACAGTAACTGTCTCCAGAGTGTGACTACCTTCCAGTTTGAACCTGGCAATAAAGGATAAGTTTGCAGTTTTTCAAGTCTTTCTTTGAACTGTAGATGATCAGCTCTCCCAAAGGTGCAGGACTTTCCCTGTGGCTCTGTCTCCCTGTCAGCTTTAACGGAGCGACAGCAACACAGAGAAGAAAATATCCTGACAACCACAAAGGACAAATAGGTGGAACGATTACTTGAAAAACTGGGAGCAAATACCACAAACACATCCCTGTGGAAACACTGTTCCATCCATTCATCCATCTTTGTCACAAGTGGCTGGAGCTTATCTGAGCTGACACTGGGCGAGAGCACCATGGACAGTTCCCCAGTCCATCATCGAGATAAAAAAACCATTCACGCTCACATTCACACCTATAGCCAATTTAAAACCACCAATTAACATAAGAAGAATGTGAGACTGTGGGAGGAAGTTAGAGCACCTGGAGACAACCCACACAGGGACAGAGAGAACGCACAAACTGCACACGGAAACCTTCAGATCCTTCTTTCTGTGAGGCGACAGTGCACGGCTACACGGCCAGCAAGACTGTCCCACATCTGAGAAACACCAACGTGCACATGCAGCCAACACCACCTCAGAGCTCAGAGCAATCCACCACCATCCTCAGTGCAACAGCAGGCCAGCTGCTGCAGAATGTACCTACAAGGAGGTGTCAGGGGTCGTTATAACCAACATGCATGAAGACCTTTTAAAGGCGGGTTCAGCCTCAGTCACTGAGGCATTTCACAGTGCTGAGGATGGATTTTCAGCGTTTATTATCTTACACTTGTTGAGTCTCATACTTGTAATTGCAAATAGTTGTAATTTTCCACCCTGTATAATGTCTCTGAGCACCAGCTTTTGCTGTTAAATGTGCCATCTGCAATGATTGGTTATAACTGAGAATAAACCCCTCTGAGATAAATGTTGCATTTCTGACATTATCAACACACAAATATCCAATAAGTGGTCCTACAAGACGTCTCTCAAAATAAAATCACATTCAATCTTTTATGCACAGCAGACCTCCAAGAGAACTACATTTATTGATTTCATTCATCCTCTTTATTTATCTTCATGTGAAAATAAAAGCAAAACAAAGCACTTGGGTGCTGTTGGCAGCAGCTGGAAACAAAAACACAACAGATCCACTACAAGTGTGCATCGATGGATTACAGAACGAGCCTCACGGTTAAAGGAATGAAGAACCCCCCCCCCCAAAAAAATGACCAGAACGTTCAGTCTGAGCGCACAAAGCAATTGCACACATGCAGAATGACCACAAAATAACAACAAAGTGATTTTAAACAGTCAGACATAAAAATGACAAAAAGAAATGCCAAAACACCACAAAATCACCAACATGAAACCCCCTCAGAGAAATCCAACATGGCCACAAACTAACGTCAGACATCACATGACCATTGAGATCCAACGAGACCTTAAAATGACCAAAAAAGGGTAATAAACAGCTGATCAAAAATGTCAAATAAGTGGCCTGAAAGTGATTCCAAACAGCCACCCACAAAAGCAGACCCCAACATGCAAAGGACCACAAAAACTGTTAGAAAAGAACCACAAACTGACCACAAAGACACATTCATCAACGCAACAAAATGCTCACAAAGCGACTCAGATGAAAAGGCTGCCTGATGGTGCCTTTGTATGTTCCCAAAGGGGCACTGTATCATAATCCATCCATGAAAGTGCCGGCACTGGGATCGATCCTACATCTAATGGTGATCCCAGCTCTCTGTGGATGCAATCAGC
>JAMQGT020004602.1:0-18802 GCA_024447675.2 Pterophyllum scalare
GTTTTGTTAACATTACTGGTTCAGTTAGTATTGCTGCCATAATATTAGGCATATGTTTAGTCCATTACATCTGTTCTGTGCTCCTCTAGCTGTGTCAGACAAAGACACACAAACAGGGTCACAGTGTCCTATGAGAGACCCACCACTCCTCAAGCCTGTGACCCTGATGCTTTGTCTTGGCCCTTACCTTCTAACCCACCCACTGAGCCAATCAGAGGTAGGTAGTATGGCATGGCATTTTCACTAGTCTCTTCTGAGATACCATTAGTCTAATGTAAAAAAACCAAAAACAACTAAGTGATGATATTTACAAGGAGTAATCCAACTAAAACCCACTGACATGAAGTCCATGGCTTGATCCATCTGTTTTCTTCTGTTTATCTGGGTCCAGTTCCAGGAGCAGCAGTCTAATCAAAGATGCTCTTTCTATATGCCACCTCCTCCTGCTCTTTTAGGGGGGGCATTGAGGCGTTCCAAAGCCAGTCGGGAGACAAAGTCTATCCAGTGTGTTCTGGGTCTCCTCCCAGTTACATTCCCAAAACACCTGAAATGGGAGGCATCTAGAAAGCACCCTGGAAAATTTTCTAAATCACCTCTCTGGGCTCCTTTTCATGTAGAAGAGCCCGTTCCAGATGACTGAGGTCCTCGTCCTTTCTCAGAGGGTAAGCTCAGACACCCTTTGGAGGAGGCTTAGTATTTCTGCCCCTTATTTTTGCGATCCTATTCTTTCAGTCACCACCCACGTCGTGGTTATAGGTGCGGGTGGGAATGTAGATTGACAGTGATGCTCAGCTTGCTCTTTAATGAAGTGAACCAGTGCAGTGTCCAGATCACTGTAGACCCTGCTTATAACCAAGACCCCAGAAAGTGTTGAAGAAAAGTGATGAAGATGCAGAGCATTTGTAACCATGAATGCTGCAGGTGTCTTTGTCCTGCGTTAAACTTGAGCCTCTCCTGTCACAACCAGTGTGACGGGGGCTAATGGCAATGTGCACGTGATGTGTAGAAGTCAAACACACTTTCTGACTTAGAGAGGATGTGAAAAATGTACTTCTTAGGTTTGTGGTACCGTCATCATATTGTAATCTATTGCATATGTTCCACTATTGTGGAAAATGCAGGTCCACAACAAAGCTTTAGTTTTCCACTTATAATTTGGCTCAAAATTAAAATGAAAAATCCATTTTAGGTGTCCACATTCTATTGTATTGAATAACATGATTATAGATGGCCAAATTATGAGATGATTTGATTTTTGCTGTTTGGATGAAGGTCTTCCTGTGGGCCTAACTGGAAACCAGGCCAAAGAGTTTCTGCAGAATTGAAGAAAATGTGAAAACCACCAAGTGTAACTCCACAGATCGGCCTTTAAAAGAAGAGAAGATGGTTTGTGTCAGATTCTGTCACAAGCACAAAGATTGAGTGCGATTTTGTCGTCGGTGGAGAAGGCAGAAGTGGCACACGTGGACCAGGTGTGTGACAAATTGCAGAGCAGGTTGGGAAGTTTTTGGAACAAACGGAGCTGCTGTGATGACCAGAGCCAAGAATGGTGTGAGTGGGCCGCTAAAGGGGGACGTAGCCTTCATCATCATATACACTGTGCGATACACCACATTTCACTGTTCTTTTCTGATGTCATGTGTGGTGTTCCAGAAGGCAGCAGACCTCCTCAGGTTGCTCTACGCCTTCTGCAACAGCAGTGCACTCAGTCGAGCGAAGCTGGCAAACAGATCAGGCCTCTTAGGTACACAACACAAGTATCTGTGAGAACGGAACTGATGGCTCATATACCGACTGCATGCCCTGGATTCTTGAATCCCTGCAAGGTTACAGTTGAGCATTTGCATTGCTGTTCTCCAAATGTTAAGATTATGTTTGGACTTAAGACCAAATAATGTATGCCCAAATTCAGAACTATTGTAATGTAATCAGCTGATCTTTTCGCTGATTAGAAAGTTACCAGAAAGATTTCTTTATCCATCCGTCCATTTTCTTCCACTCATCCAATTCAAATAGACAACACGGAGGGCTTAAAGATAGAGACGGAACACCACCCTTCTCACCTGTGGTTAAGTTACCAATTAGCCCAACTCCATGTAAGTCTTTGGACTGTAGGAGGAAGCCGGAGTACGTGGAGAGAACCTACACACAAAGGCCTCCGGCTGGATTTGAACCCAGGACCTTCTTGCTGTGAGGAGATGGCCCTAACCACTGCACCTCTTTAAAAATGAAATCTTGATTTAGTATCTAGTTTGCTGACATTATCCACCATAAATAGAACAGGGCTTTACTGTACCTACATGCCAGAAAGTACTGCAGCTTTACTTTATAATTTGTAGCACACCACGTTCTGTGTGGAGGACATCTCCATAAGACCTTGATTTAGAGTTCCATCAGTCTTTGACATTTTAAATGATCTTCAAAAATAAATTGGACCTGTGTGTTGTCTTGAAAAACAAGACTGGGAAAATGTTCACGTTTGATTTACTCTGTCTCAAACAGCGCTGAATATTTCCAGTGTCCGTCCAGCCTGTTCTGGTAAACCCAGTATGTCTTGAATGCCTTCAGTTAATTCTTCAAACACTGACTTGGACTGAATGAAGAATTTACTAGATTAGGTCAGGTTCACTGTGACATGATAATGTTCTTCAAATACAATGTTCAACTCATCCCTGTTGGTATTATCATTTTAATTGTCTCTTTTATTATCCATTTAGTATTAGTATCTGTTTTATTGTGTGTGTGTTATCACTAGGTATCAGAACACTATCATTCAAAATATCATCCACACTCCAGAAGTGCCTGCAAACAGTATGACAACAAACACATATTGAAGGAAAGAATGGAGAGGGATGAAGCAGTTTTAATCTGGTTACTTATAGTTGTTTTAACCTTTTACAGTTGTATGAATGCTAATAATCCATTTGAAGATGAATCCTAAAAGCAAGGAGCGTGTTTCTTGTTTCATCATAAAAGATGAATCTGAGGCCTGCACTGTGAAGCTGGATTTGGAGTTATCTAGGCCAGTGGTTCCCAAAGTCAAGAGTGCTGCGGCCCACTTGAAAACCGCAAAATCTCATGGGGCCCTCACAGTTTCCTTGAAAATGTGATTCAGAAAACATAAACAACACAGGCTGTTGGCTATAAATTGCTGACTGCTATCTAGTCATATGTAAAGTGCTTATGCCAATATGTGACCCACTGCCGCTGGGACACAAACTTCAATACAAGAGCAGTAATGAGTAATATCACAAACTAACTACCTCCTATTGCCAGTTTTAACTCACTTTTTATATAAATACATTTATGTAAATATGTAACGATGCATACTTGTGAGCAATTTCAAGCTGAATTTCTGTCATTACTGCGGCCCACCTTCAGTACCTTCAGCCCACACTTTGGGAACCACTGATCTAGGCAACTTCAGGGTTAGCCAGGGGGTTTCAGTATTACGCAGACAGTTCAGCTCTTACTGGGGTATGCCACGCTAGCTTATGCTGCTTTTCTGGTATTACAGGCCACTCACTAATGCTTTCTTCTATGCGGTTCTATGCACATTCACACTCATAGCCAATTCAGAGTTACCAGTTGCACAATCTCTTCATGCCATCACAGTGGTCAGTCACAGAGCTCATTTATTTAACAATGTGTGCTGAAGCCTATCCCAGCTGTCTGGGCGAGAGCTAGGGCACACCCTGGATAGGCCACCAGACTGTCACAGGCCTAACTCATAGAGAGGCACCAGTTTACACTCACATTCACAACTACGGACAATTGAGAATCACCAGTTACTCTATGTCTTTGGACTGTGAGAGAAAAGCAGAGGACCCAGAGGGAACCCACACATGTACAGGGACTCCACGCAGAAAGCCCAGGCTGGCCTGTGGCTTCATAACCAGAGGCTTCTTGCTGTGAAGCCACAGTGCTAACTACTTCAACACTATGCTGCTCCATCCTTCTGCCACAGCACCTATATTCCATTCATCCCTTCTACCTTATTTAGACACACACATAGAAACACAAACACACACTGGTCAGTGATGGTATTTGTGAAGAGTAAATTGCTTGGCTTGTGGTTCACAGCCAATTCATAGAATAGCAGCTGGACTGATTAAACTCATAAATCTGTGTGTGTGCGTGTGTGGATTGTCCATCCAAGTTTGGGTTGGCTTAATGTCCTAACCAACCTTATGTATAAAAGAAATGAGAAATAGGTTATTCATCCATTTTCATACATTATGTTACAGGCAGAGCCTTTTCTGTAAGAAGACAGGCTGATTTAATGGATTTTGTGACACAGGTTGAATGTTGTGGGTAAGATGGAGCGCCTCTCCTCTCTGCCCGTGAGAGAAATGTCGGCAGACTGCTTGGTGTCGCGTTGCTGTCTTTCAAGTGCAGCACATGACATTGACTCTCTGGACAATAATAATGATGACCAGTTCAAAGGCAAAGACAAAATTCCCACACTGCAGCCAGGCCGCTGTGATGGATCGGGTGCATGGAAAGACTTTCTCTGTCAGTTTGAGACTGCAAAGACTAACCGCTGGACAGAGAAGACCCTGGCTGTCCAGGGCCGAAGCTGGAGCTGTAGTCCACAAAACCCCCAAATCACCCTGGGTAGAGCTACAAGAGGATTGTGGAGGAGGTGGAGGTCGCCTACGGGATGTGTTCAGAACATGCAGCAGCCATTGGTGTCGAATTGAGACAGAATCCGAAACCCAGAATCCGAACCAGAATGTTCCCTAGTGGGGATGGTGGATTCTCATGTTGGCAGTAGCAACAATGCCTTGACTCACCCAAGTATCCACCTGGTGAATGAGTCACTCCACACCAATCTGTTCAGTGGCTGGACCCCAGAACAGCTTGTGCCTGCCCGAAAGGCTGATGCAGACATAGCCCCAGTGTAGGGATGGGTGGAGAGCTTTTAGCCCCGCCACCAAAGCCTACTGGGTGCACTGGAAAAGACTGTACTCAAAAGCTCAAGTACTGGTGAGAAAGCTCTAATCTACTGAAGGCAAAGTTTTTTTTTTATTCCCAGATCCTACTGCTCCACACATACCGCCACTCAGTGATACAGCAGATGCATGATGGCCCAGTGGGTGGCCACTTTGGAGCAGAAAGACTGGCACACCTGAAGAACAGGTACTGCTGGTATAACATGAGAGATGATGTGACTCTGTGGTGCCGTACTTGCACCAGTTGTGCAAAACCATTTCTTACTGGTGGTACAGGTCTGTTTTAGCAAATGGGTGGAGGCCTATCCAGTTCCCAACAATCAAGCATCCACAGCGGCAGAAAAGATTGTCTCAGAGTGGGGTGTGTAGGTATGGGGCTCCTCAGTCACTGCAAAGTAACCAGGATACAAACTTTGAGTCAGCTGTTTTCCAGGGGATGTTTGAACTGTTGGGAATTGAAAAAAAAACAACATACACCACCTCATTTCACCTACAGTCTGACAGCCAGGTGGAATACTACCCTCCAGAAAACATTAGCCACTACTGCAGAGCGCTGCCACAGGGATGGGGATATCATTCAATCTCAAGGCGCTTAATGATTCCATGCACTGTCCTGGTTTATCAAACAGTCAGACAGCTCCACAGGGCTGACTCCTAACAGGGCAAGAGATAACCGAGCCTGTCGACCTAGTCACTGGTTTTCTGCCACCTGATGATACTCACACCAACACTCTGAAACAATAAGTGCTGCAGCTCAGGGAAAGACAGCTGGGTCTTCCAAAACTCCAGACAGCACCTGCTGACGTGCCTCCCCCGACCACCTGAGGAGAATGACCCTGACAGTGTCCTCGGTCCCCTCGCCCTGTGGGACCCATTCATTGGGAGCCGATTGTCCTGATACAGGAGCTCCATCGGGAACCTGCTCCACACTGCCTGTCCTACAAGACAGCGGTAGGCTTCCGGCCAGCCCTGTTCAGCCTCAAGTGAATGAGGCTGGTGGTCAGTGCACAACCGCGAGACAAGGCCACCATCCTCTAAGCGTCACACCTTGTTGCAGCCCACAGTGAATGCAGAGGGCACTGGACCGGTTTAGTGACTGGGGCTCAATGGGGCTAATGAGCCTGAACCGAGTCAGGGTGTAGGCGGATCGCTGCCCTGCTCAAGTAAAAAAAAAAGGTGTTCAAAGTTTGTGATACTAAAAGAGTTAAACATGTTGTAAATTGAACTTTTATGTGAGGACTATATGGTTACTGTTCCATGGTTGTATGGGCTTGCTTAGTTTGCTGTTACTGTTGGTCAGGTTACACAGCCTCAGGGCAGTTGCCCTATGTGGATACCATATCCCTTAGGCTGCCCCACTGGATAAATAGGATTTCTTTAATTACGGTTATGAGCCACGGATCTGGTGGAGATAATAATGATTCTTGTGTTTATTATTATTTCCGCTGTACTGCTCACATCTGAGTTCCCCCAGACAGAAGTAGCAGCTGAGGCATAAATCTGGGTTGCACTTTTGGCATCAGTCATGTTTGTCAGATCCACAGCAAGGTCCACTTATTCAATTCGGTGTCACTGTCACAGAGCCAAGCAAGCTCTCCAGCAAGTTCTGTAGGGGCCCTGATGGTAAAAATCCATCTGCAATTCATGTAACTCTTTTATTTTATAAATTATATGGAATAAAATGCGGCCAGGGTATGCTGTTGATCAGGCTCCTTTAGGGGCAAAAGGTCACTGCTGCAGGTTGATACTTTAAAACTCATCAGTTAGTAGCATCACCAAAGCCAAGAGGCCACCCAGAGTGAAGTAAAATGCTCTTTTCTGTTGTGTGTTCTTCTGTGATGTCTTAAAGACTTATGGCATTCCAGCAATATGCAGTAGAAAGTGCAGAAAACGGCCAAGCGCTATGCTACTCTATATTGGGGCAGAACGCTAATTAGCCTACTCTACTTCTGATGGCCTATAAAAAGAGAGCACGGCCTCTGGAGAGCTTTTTGTGACTTGTCTGTCATCTTTCTTTTCCTCTGCTCTGTAATGTAATCATGTAGATGGATCTGTTTATTTACTTGTTATACTTCCAGTGCTACATTAGGCCTGGGTGATTCATTTCAGTAATAATTTCTGTCTCCCAGCAATTATTAAAACAAGGTCATCGGGAGAACCTGATTACGCTTTTGCATTCATTTTCAATATTAAAATCTCGTTTTTCTTTCTTATGAGCCTTCCTAAGAGGTCAAACTTACTCACTGTGCAGCTCAAGCCAAGACGACTAAGGGGGGGGGGGGCTTGAAGAGGCCTCAACAACATCTAGAGGAAAAAAGTTTAGGAAAAGATGGAAGGGTTAGTATGTGGCACTTGCCTGAAGCTGCCTTTTCCTGCCTTGCCTGCTGAAATTTTGAATGAATGAATCATCATTCTGTTTGTCAGCAGAAACAGGTTAGACATGGAAAACATCTGAGCAAGTTTAGTTTGTCGTATGGGTGAGAAAGAAGGCTCCCACTGAATCTGAGAAATTGTGGTTTAGGGATTCAGATACTATTTTGAGACATCTGTTCACCACCGAAGGCTTAAATTGGAGATTTCAAAACATGGAATAATTTCCGTCCTTTGAAGTGTTTTCAAAAACAGTTTTCTGACATGCACATATTCAGTTTTCACTCAGTATTTGTTAAGGGTACCTTCAAAATCAGTGTGCATGTGGCGCTGTGTTTCTCTGATAATGACAGTAGCTACTCGGTAACAATAGGGCAGCTGATACATGCACTCTGTGACTCATATATGACTCTAAGTCCCACTAGCACCCTCTCCAGTCAGCTGTCATAGCAAACAGTGATTATAATGACTTTGTTTACAGCACTGGACATGAAAGTCTTTCTTTAATAATCTAATATCTTTGTTATTTTAGAGCATGCCCAGCAGTGACTGAAGCTACAGAATATGCCACAGAACTATTTAGATTTTTTATTCCCATGCATTTCCAGTAATCTTGGAAAATTTCTACTTGTCAGTAGCATAGTGAAGGTAAGGTCAGGGCAACCACAGACAGTACAGCTGGATACTCTGGAGAAGACATATCCATCACAAATTTAATTGCAATTTTCTTACTGGAACTGAAAGGGTGTCATCAACTCTGTTTGGATACACCTGGATCTTCCAAAACAAAAAGTACTTTTTTTGTAATGATGGCAATGAATAGGACATTTAATGGAAGATCAGCAAGGTCCATCCATATATTTTCTTCCACTCGTTGAGTTCAGGAACACGGTAGGTTTAGAACCCATCCCATGCGGCAAGCGGTGGGATACACCTTGGAGAGGTCACCAGACTTTCACGGAGCTAACACATGGAGTCAAGAAGCCATTCCCACCCACAGCCAATTTCCAGGATAGGGTTTACAGGAAGAACATGCACACCACACACAGAAAGGCCCTAGCTGGCTGGTGGAGTTGAATCCAGGGTCTTCTTACTGCAAGGCAACAGTCCTAACCACTGCACCACTGCTCAGCAGGGTCGGCTGGGAACATGTTAAAAGTTGCTGAAAGTAAAGCACTGCTGGGCACCTCACAAGCTGTAGTTTGTGTAAAGGTGCATGTATAGTTAATTAACATTTTTGACATTTTAGTATACAGTAGTATACAAACGGTACTGACTGATGTATCGCTATCTGCATCTCATCCTATAGGCTGTGTGTAACACTCCTTACAGTGGTTGCCATTGTACTTTACTATCAAAGAACTAATTGTCGAACACAGTGGAACAAAGAGTTGCCTCTGGCAGGAAAAATTCTCCGCTGTTAGTCTCATAGAATCTGAGATAGATATTTTTTAAGGTTTTAGACACCGATTCAGTGACATCACTGGTAGCTATGTCTCTAGTTTCTCTAGATTTTTGGTGCTCCTTCTCCTTGTACTATAGTCACAGCATAGCCAGGATCCAGAAATGTGATACTCAGCTGTAATCACTACTGTAAAATGTGGAGGACTGGTTACACGGCTGCATCACAAATATGTAGTGACCAGTAACTGCTTGATACACTGTGTAAAGCTTGTGTACTACTCTCCACTGTGGTACTACTCTCTGCTCTCTGAAGTACATTTCCAGAGTTTGGGATATTTTTTTGTTCTGTTTGTACTCCTACTGTTGCACAGACAGTGTGCCATTTTAGGACACAGTTTTATGATAATGGCCCAGATGGCTGTGACTGTGCAGTGAATAGAATGCATTCACACCATACAGTCCAACACTGAAAGAGACTACAGTTGGATAGAAGCACGAGAGACAGAACTTTTGCACAATTTTTTTTTTTTTAACAATTTCACTTAAACTTCTGCTGTGAGTGTGTTGATGCTGCTCACATTACTCATTTTGTGTGGACCAAGCAAAGTGGAAGGGCCAAGGGGCCATTGAGGATTCTGAAATGAATCTGGCACCTGTGATGTGGACATAATTGATGTAAACAAAGCTGTGTGTGCGCGTGCGTCTGTGTCTTGAGTATTACAGCTGGGTCGTATATAATCTAAGGGCTGGAGGGATTTGGGCTGTCCCACTTAAATTACCCCACTCCCTGGAAATAACCCACAAAAAGCCTGGCAGACACAGGGTAGATTGTAGATTTTGTGTGGGATTTTGAATCAGTGCTATGATCTGCAGCGTGGTGGTGCAGTAGTTAGCACCATCACAGCATGAAGGTTACTGTTTTGAACCTGCTGGCCAGCCGGGGCCTCTCTGTGGGGAGTTTGCACACTCTGATGTTGGTGATGCTAAAGTGGACAGAAGTGTAAATGTGAGCATGAATGGTTGTTGCCTCTCGGTGTTATCTGTGTGATAGTCTGGTGATCTGTACATGTTGTACCCAGCTTCTTGCCCTGTCACAGCTGGGATAGGCAGCCCTGAATCGTAGACGCAGCAAAGAAAATGCTTGAGTAATGATTTCTTTCTGTTATCGTTGCTGGTTGTGGTCAATTAAAAAGAACTGACCATCTGTTTGGCCGAATGCATTTACATTAAATGTGCACAGATGCTTCACAGTTATCAGGTAAAAACTTCTTGTATGTCCAAAATGTCACCTTTACAAGAAGGTCAGCGTAGTTTTCTACCACAGATTGATGCGTATTTGAGGTTTGAAAGGATCGGCATGTGGAGATATTCAGAGTTCTTACCTGAAAACATAAATATCACAGACATCTGACATGCAAGGTTTTCACCCAGCACAAGTAATTTGTACTGTGCGCTCTGTTATTATAGGCAACCTAAATGACAAACACCCTTTTACACGCACACATGTATTCTCCAATCTCATCAGTTAGTGTTTGTTGCTAGCCATTGCACCAAAGCAGAGAACTGATCGGGGTTGATGAAGCCAGCTGCTTTTATTTATTATGTAATTTTAACCTACCTTGGAGAGAACACTTTAGATACCAAAGTAAAAGAGCAACTTTTGAGCCATCTTGGGGCCTTGCTCTATAGAGTTGGCATGGTCTCCTTGTTCCTGTGGGGCTTTCCTCTGCAGTCAGTCTCTGAAAGATTAGGTATGGCCAGCTCTGGTGTGATCATGAGTTCTGCAAACAGAGGAAGGAGGATAGCAGGAGCCAAATCCTGGTGAACACTGCGATCAGTGACCAGCTGAATGGAATACCAATATTTGACCGGAAATGACTAACAAAAGCAGCCTAGTTATCCCCACAAGGGCGAAAACAATCTGCTGCCTTCCGACCTGCTGTCCTTCCAGCCTTGAAATACTGCCACCAGAACGAGGAGACGAGGAACAGCCAGAGTCAAAACTCCGCCCCCAGGCAGAACCTGCTGCAGAGACTGGAAGATAAAATCAAAACCAACCGTGTCCTGGCCATGACATACTGGCAATAAAAAGTAGATCAAAATAAATCAGAGTTCTGTCTGTGTTTTAACCCTCTGTACCCCACAGTGGCCCCATTGTTTCTGCTACTGTTTATGTATAAAAAGTTTTTTTTGTACACACTATATTTTGATATGTTTTAACTCTTATCAATAAATTAGAAACACTGCAGTGTTTTATGAAATTTTCCTTTTTTCCTCCCAAGTCGTCTCAAACGCTCCGGCCGGAATTTCATTTATGGAGTGCAGGCTGTAAGATCACGGTTGATCTCAGCAAGGCTGAAAAAAGGTTGTGAAAGGAGTCCGAAACGCGTCGATGAGTCAGAGAAGCTCACTTCTGTCTGATGACAGCGATACTGAGGAGAGTTGTTGAGGACTTCCAGGACTTCTCTGTCAGGAACTGCTGCTGTTAGCCGCTGTTAGCCCGGGCTGCTGAAACGTTCTTCGAGGTGGAGCTCCTGTTCTGAACGACTGGAGCACTGAGCAGATAAACCCCAGTCAAACTGTTTATCAGAGGGAAATTGTGATATTTAGGATGTTGAGCCTAACATTAGCTGGTATAATGTGAGGTTATAACCAGCCGTCGCTGTTTAGCGGTGTTGTGCCAAAAAGCGATTTCCTATGTTTCTGTGTGTGTGTGTGTGTGTGTTTTATGTGTAATCCTGTAATGAGTAAGCAGACTGTAGTCAACAGGATTTATGAAGGGCTTATATATAAAATGAAGAAATTACCCATTCTGCATCTACATTATAAGCTATCCAGTAGTTTTTGGCCACTTCAAGTATCTTTATAGAACTCTGATGTTCTATTTGTTGCAATTTCTGCAGCCCTCTTGGACACATGTTTCACAGATTATTGGCCAAAGTCATTTACAGCTGTTTGAATGCTGGAAATCACTTTTTGGCACAACGGCGGCTCCTGTCAGCTGTGCGGAGACGTGAGGGTTGCAGGTCTGACCTGCTGAAAATCAGTAACTGCGACAAAACTGGGATAAATGAGCATGAGGGGATAATAAGGTGACATGTAGATAGTTGTACTTGTGCTGACTTTGTTCTTTGCTCTCAGTAGACCTTCAGTTTTTAAGGTGTAACCCATATTTGCTTAAGGACACATACTGTTACTTGCAGTAGTTGTGTAGTACAATGGATGTGCAGGGTATGAAGAGGGACAACTTTACAAAAGGCAGTCTGTGTGCTAGGAAGTGTTAAGCTGCCGGCTCACAGCGAATGTGTGCCTTCATAGAAAGCTTTCTGTATGGGTGTGCCCCATGATGAGTTATCGTCTATGGCAACTCCCAAAGTTTAACCTTCTTCCAGGTGCCTTACCACACTTTATTACCTTATTGTTACAAGTTTATTACTTTCAGTCTAATCAAAGTAACCAGAAGTAAGGGTGGCCGAGAGGCTGTTCAAGGATGGTAGACTGACTCCCTGTGCAGACCTCTTGGACATCCATAATATCTGAAATGAACCCGAAATCAAATCTGCAGCCAAGTGTAACTCCGGATCTAGCTTTGAGTTTTCGGAAGATTGTTAATGAAAGTTGTGTATATGAGTGCCCCATAATAGCCTCCATCAAAGTGCACCATTTGCTGCCTGCCCTGTACCTGTTCACCTATAAAGAAGTAGAATGAGAAAGAACCTAATATTTTTCCGACATTAACTCTTGATTCAGTTCAATTCAGTTTTATTTATATAGCACCAAATCACAACAATCAGTCGCCTCAAGGCGCTTTGTATTGTGGGTAAAGACCCTACAATAACACAGAGAAAACCCAACAGTCAAAACGACCCCCTATGAGCAAGCACTTGGCGATGGTGGGAAGGAAAAACTCCCTTTTAACAGGAAGAAACCTCCAGCAGAACCAGGCTCAGGGAGGGGCAGTCATCTGCTGCGACCGGTTGGGGCTGAGTGGAGAGAGACAGGACAAAAGACATGCTGTGGAAGAGAGACAGAGATTAATAATAATGATTAAATACAGAGTGAAGTATAAACAAGTAAATAAGGTGAATGAAATGAAACAGTGTATTATGGGACCCCCCTCAGCAGCCTAGGCCTATAGCAGCATAACTAAGGGGTGGTTCAGGGTCATCTGATCCAGCCCTAACTATAAGCTTGATCAAAAAGGAAAGTTTTAAGCCTAATCTTAAAAATAGAGAGGGCAAAAACACTGTTCCCATGATTTTCTTCTGCTCTATTTCCACAAGTCGAAAATCTTTCTTTCTTTTATTCAGAATTGGTCATTTTAGTTCAACTATTGGATTCAGAAAATTGTCTTGTCTTCTTCTTATCTTCTTTCGGCTGGTTCCTTTAGGGGCCACCACAGTGGATCATGTGCCTCCATCTCACCCTATCTCAGCATCCCTGTCTCAGCACCCCTCTGCACTTAACTTCCTCTGTGCTCTTCCTCTTTTCCTCCTGCCTGGCAGCTCCATCTTTTGTCCAGTGTTCCTCTGTGCAGAGCCAAACCATCTCAGCCTGGCCTCTCTGACTTTGTCTCCAAAGCACTCGACCTGAGCCGTCCCTGTGATGAACTCATTTTTCTCCACAAGCCTTTGTACTCCTAGTGCCGCTCCCGGGATTGAAACCAGCATTTTAAATGTGGAAAATTAACTCTGTATCATTTATTCAAATTTTATATTTATTCATTAATGGAAATGCATTGTTTAGAGGTGGGAAATTTCCTGTAGACAAATTAAAATTTCCGCACAGCAAACTAATTTACTACTGCAGTTAATAAAGATTGACACGGGGTAACAGATCATCACGTCCACTTTCAGGTTAGTCAGTAGCTCTTTAAGGCTGGGTGACAGTGAGGACAATGAGCTGTGGGCTCTGAGTATGTTGCCTTATGCATGATCATGAGCATACCAGAGCACTGACAGGCTTTCTCAGCCTGGGAGTAGGGACACTGGAAGGGCTTATTTGCATGATAAGAGCCGCTCAGGCCAATAGGCTGACTGGACAGAGGAAATATCGTGATTCAACAGGAAGTGACGTGTCAGGTTGCACTCTCCGCCCTCTTTTCCACAGCAGAGTCAGAGAGATCAAGGGAGAAACAGGGGACGAGGAGGGTACAAGTAAATGAGACAGGCGGCCGTCTCATTCTTGCTGTGTGAGATCACAGAGTGGCATTATGTGTGGAGATCGGCTCGACTGTTGAAAACAAGACCGAGCGAGACAAAAGAAAAGATACGGAGAAGAAAAAAGAGGGAGGGTGGGGAGAAGGACATAGGAAGGAAGGAGGGTGAAGGAGGGGACTTTGTGGAGTTTGGAGATCTTTTGGATCTTGTTGCAAAGAGTCTCGCAAGGGCTGAGCTAGAGCCCTGCCTCGGAGTTAGCGCGGCTGCCTCGCTCGGGACAAAATGAACTATCTGGTGAGTGCGTGTGATAGTTTGTTTGCATGTAAAATCACAGCCCATACAGCGTGCTGGCTCTTCACAGTGATTGTTTCTGGTGTTTGTCTTACTCCTTTATCTCAAGTGTTTCAGCAGAGCATGCTGCACCCAACTGTGAATGAAGGGCGAGAGAGACTGGGTTTAACATTTCTCCTGTGGATCCTGTTGGCTCTCAGCAGGGTGTGTGTGTGTGTGTGTGTGTGTGTGTGTGTGTGTAAACAGCAACATTTCAGGCATGCCGTTGAATATAAAAGACTTGTAAGTTATGTACTTTTAAGAAAAAAAGTATCCAGAGTATTTAAAACGTGACACTTCTAAGTTGTATTTCTGAAGATCTGAAGAAGTGACTTGATGCTTAAAGAGCAGCTCTCTGTACTCAGTCGTAAAGACACACAGCTTATGTTTCTCTTAAGCTTTCTTCCTTGAATGCATTGCTGCACAGCGTCGGCGCACACAGGGACTCCATGTCCATTTCTTTCCTTTTCACTTTGTACAGAAAGCACAGGCTTATGTTCAAACAGAAGACCCAGTGGACCTGGAAGGAGAATCGGGGGGTTTATGACTCTGAAAAGAAAGAGGATAAAGGAAAAAGGGTTCGAGAGAGATGTGGTCTGTTGTTCTGCTTAATCAGAGGAAAGTGGAGAGAAATTAAAGCTTTATGGCCAACTGACAGACAGAGGCGATCACTTGGTTGAGTTAAATTAGCAGGAATAGAGGCAGAACAGGATGCCGTGCTGATGCCGAACATGACGAAGATTTAGCTTAAACAATAGAGACCTGATGGCTGGAGGAACCGAATAATGGTTTGTAAGGAGGGGGAGAAATGTGTTTGATAGAAAGAAAAAGACTGACTGGGCCTTCCTTGCTATTGTTTGAGAGGCTTCTGGATGTTGGCTCAACACTTACTGTGTGTGTGCGTGTGTGTGTGCGTGTGTGTGTGTGAGAGAGAGAGAGTTTGAACTACACAGTAAGGAATGTTGCACACAGTTAAATACTGTAGAGCAGATTGCTGTGTTTGTAACGAGTAATTACCTGACAGTAATTAGTGTGTAATCAATATAAAATAAGATTCCAGTGTTGTGGGACTTAGATGTAAGTCTGCACAAGTCTGGCCTGTTGTGTGTTTTGTTTTGTTTTTTTTTACATTCAGAGTCATTTTTCCTTTTTAGTGAAAAAATCAGGAATTTTGGAGACAAACTTTCCTGTGTTTTATAGATGGATAGGACCACTAACATGATGCATTAGCCGTGTGGCAGTCAGTGTACCGACAACTCCAACCACAACAAGATGTTCAAACATCTAAGTTGCATTAATTATATAACTCATATATAGTTATATAACAGTAAGTACAAGAATACAACCTCCTAATTTGCCGAGATAATACATCTTAGTAAATAATTTTGGACAACATATAGTAAGTAAAATAATAACACAATCAAATAGGGGTTAATATGGGTGTCATCGGTGGTTGGTGCATTGTCAAAAAGCTTATCAAACACTTTGATTAAACTTATAAATGTCATTAGAGTTTATAGAGGTTGATTGTTTTATCTTTAGTGGGAGTGACCGCAATTTACAGCGTTAGAAATGTCCATCAGAGGGACAGCTCAGTTCAGAGACGAAGTCAGAGAGGTGGCTGAGGTGGTTCGGACATGTGCAGGGGAGGGAAGGTGGATGTACTGGACAGAGGATGTCGAAGATGGAGCTGCCCGGCAGGAGGAAAACAGCAAGACCTCAGAGGAGGTTCATGGGTGTAGTGAAGGATGCAGTTGATGTGGCAGAGGAGGATGCTGCGACAGGGTGAGATGGAGGCAGATGATCTGCTGTGGTGACCCCTAAAGGAAGCAGCTGAAAGAAGAAGTTCGATTGTTTGGTTATGAAGCGCTTGTCGCGTGTGTACATGTGTTTCAGCCGTCATTTCGTTCATATTAACATGTTATAGTGTGGACTGTCACAGAGTGAGGTTGTTTGTGGACCCCCCCGGAAGAATAGCTGTTGCCTTGCTGGGACTGAAGGGGATCTGAATAAGCTAAACTAAACTTTCCTTTCGGCATTGCTGGAAATACTCCATGTGGTTGATGCCAGAGAGCCTTCTGCATAAAGCATGCAGGAGGAAGCACGTGGTTCACCCATTCGCTGGTGGTGATTTCACCACATTAGCTGCAATTTCTGAACATCCGCCGCAATCTCACATCTGACAGACTTTGAGAACACACTGTAAAGTGGGTGAGTGGACACATCCATATTGATGGAGTGCTTTTCCCTTGTTGTTTCATATTGGGGTAATTTTTGCATATGGCTTATGGACTGAAATATAGATAGAAAGATATCGTGATTAGTAAGATTTCCCAGGGATCCTCACTGTGTCAGCACATATTTCTTTGTCAGTGTATTCTGTCCTTACTGATTGAGTCACCCAGGCCTGACTTACAGCAAGAATTTCCCCCTGTCTCCTACATGACACGTGACACACACTCACAGACACACCATCGCCCTCTCAGAGCACAACTGACCTGAGCTGAGCTTAAAGTGGAGCATCAGAGGGATCGGGAGAATCCCAGTGCCAGATGCATAAGGATGCATCATCTGTTGCTCATCACACCTGTTACTCACATAGTAAAATGTCTCTAAAAAGGCAGCTATAAATGACTAGAACACACCTGACACGTGTGGCATTAATATTACAATATGCAGTGTTGACTTTAGTAATTATCTGTAGCCTGGCAATGCATGCAGACAAAATAATAACAGCGATGCACGCGTTTATGCACATGGCGCAGTAAGAGGATCAGGATCTGGGTGATAAATAATGTTTTGTGTTCTGTGCACCCTGTAAGTCAACTGTAACACACATATTTGATATTTATGCCGCTGGATAAATCTGGCAACAGTAACTAAACACAGGACGAGTCCTCCAGGTTGTCACTCTGTGGTGATGAGGTCTGAGGTCTTACTTTATTGTTCATATTCACCCCACCACCACCACCACCCCGGCTGCGTTGTAGTTAAAAGAAGTGGCGCAGACAAAAATAATTACACAACAGGAAACTAAACATAATTTTAGCATAGTCAAATATAAGCATTTGTTGACTGTCTGCATGTTTCCTTTGATCTTTGCAGCAGCAGTGACTTCATATACTCCATATCTCACTGGAAGTGGATCAGAAGTCCAGGTTTCAAAGTGTAGAAACTGGTGAGCTGATACTACCAACAGTGTGTGCGCCAGAATAATCGGAGCAGGTTTTGATTCCTGCTGGGTTAATCCTGTGTGACCGCTGTAGATTACTGAGGCGCACATGATGCACGTTTTAGTTTTGAAAACACAGACCAGTGTGAATTCTATCGGATGACGTGCAAACACTGTAATATTTTGCCATCGGTGGGGATAGTGTTAACAGGCAACAGTGCTAACCACAGTGCCAAGAGTAGGGCTGAGATCTACTCCTTGTGGCCGCTGCATTTTCGAATGCTGTCTGTGGCGCTCCCTTAAATAGTTGTTGCGTCGGTTGGAGCCGTGGATCTTTGTCCCGCTGCAGAAGGGCTTACTTCATGAACAGGATGCTGCGAGAACTCTTTTATCCTGCAGCATTCTTCCTGTTTACCAAAACCAAAGCGCTGCCGAGGCATTGCCACTTCGACGCCATGCTCAACAGGGAGCATTTTTAATGATTCTGTTTTCTCACTGATGTTTCTTCTATCATCTAACGTAATGATGCCGCTTTGTTAGGAAGCACTGTGTGAACGCTCACACTGACTGGAGCACAGATTTCTTGGAGGTTCACAAGGTCGTGGGGTCTGGTTAAGTAACTGCAGGAGCTGAGGTGCAGCCTGGCAGACTTCTACCTGCTACAACCACCTGTGTCGCATCAGCTTTACACTGTATGACTTTAAACCATAAAAAAAATGTAGTGGGTGAGTTAAAAGCCCTCGTTCAGTTATCATGAAGCGGCCACAGACATGTCAGTTTTTTAACCTGGGAATCAAAGGGAATCGATTGGCTGCTTGAGAACTGTTTTTGGCACTCATTAACTTTATTTTTCATCCCTGGAGGTGGAAGTAAATTTACTGCCTTGAGTAAATGAATACCTGCATGCCTGCCTTTGGTTTCACTTTACAGTGGAGTGCAGTTAGAGGACAAACAACCAGCTATGACTTTTTCTCTGCAGCTTTCTCAGCATATGTGAGCGATTAGGCAAACTGTGACGTCAGCACGGTGCCATAGAAGCATTTGTACTTGCACTTGAGGTACGCTTGATCCTCCGCAGTGTTCTCCTTTACTGTGTGACATTTTCACCACTTCATCACCCGAAGAGTAACAGCTGAGATGTCATTTCAGGCAAATGCTGCTGTGCATGTGAAGGAAAAGGCTAGCATGGATTTCCTGTGATCTCCTGTGGTTGTGAAATTAGTATTTGAAAGTACTTCTCTGGCATTTCTGGGGAGAGTAAATTTGGACGTTGAGGTCATTTTTTTCCCAACTTTTGTTTTTAAAGATGATATTCCGATGTATTCCAGTAGTCGGGTGTCTCGAGTGGAGAAATTCAGAGTTAATTCTGTCATAAAATGCCGTGCACACAGATCAGAGGTGAGCAATACGTG
>JAMQGT020004603.1:0-44205 GCA_024447675.2 Pterophyllum scalare
GCTGTCACTTGTTGACACTTCATATTGTAGGGTAAAGGCCCTACAGTATTAGAGAGAAACCCGAACAATCAGACAACCCCCAATGAGCAGGGCACTTGGCGACAGTGGGAAGGAAAAACTGGAAGGAAAAACAGGAAGAAACCTCCGGCAGAACCAGGCTCAGGGAGGGGCAGCCGTCTGCCACGCCCCGGTTGGGGGTGAGGGGAGGGAGACAGAGGGAAAGTTATGCATTGATTCCACAGCGCAACAACAACATGGTGAAAAGCTCATTATCACACTGTTAATGTTATGTTAATGACACTTTTGGATAAGAAAAATACAAGGGACTGCAAACAGTATAGTATGAGGGTAATTACATTTAGTGCATTCATTACATGGTTTGCCTCCAGGCATTGCTCAAAGCCCCATAATCCTTGTTAGAGACATTTTATTCCCTAATTTTAAAAAAAATGTCAAAAAGGCATTATGCTAACGGACTGGCACAATCCTTTTATGATAGGAAATTAAATCACAGTAAGAGAAATTTGGTTGCAGTATACTGTAAAAATGACGGTTTTACCAAAATATAGCAGAAATGGAGGTCTTGGTGATTTATTTAAACCTTTTGTCTCCAGACATGAAGAACAAGCTCATGAAAAATGCAGACTAACTGTACTTTCATGTTGTTGTTGTTGTGGTTGTGTTTTTCCTAGTTTGTGCATTTGTTCAAATCTCTCACATAATTTTGCCACCTCTTAATATAACGCAGTACCTGCGTGCGGTGCTGTTTATTGTTGGTTTACTGTGACAGCCCTCTGTTATCTATTTCAGTGACTCTATGCAAAACAGTGCGGCTCATTTACACGTTCTTGGAATTTCAGGAAATTCTTTGGCAGTTAATTTTGCTTCCTGTTCATGGGTGATATTAAATCACTCACTGTGTGTGATGAACATAGATTTGTATTTATTGATTTGATTTGTAAATGGATCTTTAAATCAATGAAACATTATTCTGATGGATGCTCCTCTGGTAAATGATATCCGATCCGCTTCATAGATCTGTGGACCAAACAGCTTTGATAAATTATTTCCTCTCATTTATGCATCCCTCTTATGGCATGGGATGTCTCAACACAATTAACTAGAAATGAAGCAGTATTGAATACCAGAATATTTAGCAGTAGGAGATTATTAACATCACGGCCAAATGTTGCCTCAGGAGATCCCTTTGCTTGGAATATTAAGTAGATAGGCTTATTTACAGATTTTTTTCATAGCATACTTTATAAGTTTATTATTTATCCTAGCTTTCACTGTGAAAGTAAATTGTTTGTATTCTGTTTTTCCTAATTGTAGAATCAGGAATATGATAAAGTATGCATGCCCTGTAGCATGCAGTAGTGTGAAGATAATTTTAAGGATCCCTTGGCAGAGTTGTCAGCACTGGACTCACAATGGTAGGATATGAGATTTATTGGGACTCGTTTATCAGTGGGTATTTCTAATTAAAGGTGAATGAAGTTACACTTTGAAACAAGCACGGCAATAAGTGCTGGTGTATCAGGCAGTTACGTTTATCAGGCTGACGTTACCTGAAATTCAGTGTCCCAGTCTCCCCATTCTGTCTCCTTGTTGAATATAAATCAGACCTTTTCTCGTGTTTTCACTTTGATATGAGCCATCAAATCAGTGTCTGTTTGGGTGGCTAACTCAGCAGTACTATAAATATTTGATTTGGTGCGTAATTGCTTCAACACAATCTGTGCTTTCTATAACCCAGAAAGCTTTGTATATGCAGTTCTTTGACACAGTGACTAACACATTACTCATCACTTTTCCACATACTGCTAAATAAATTTATACTTATGTTCATGATTCCTTTTAGGAACAGCCTCCTTTATTGATTTCCTCTCAGCATCCTTTTCTTTTGGCTGAACTGTGCTCGTCATATCTCATCCTCTGGACAGTGGCTCCAGCCGTCCCATATTCTGTCTGCCATTTCTTGCCACCCCTGTTCTCTTTTTACTGTCCCTGCTAATGCATGTTCTCCATTGACCTTTGCACTTGAAGTTCAGCTTGACTGGCACTCTGCTGCTGCTGAAAGGATGGTGTGCATCATAAATCAGATGTCAGGCTGACTGTGCAAAGAGAACTCATGTCCTGCTCTTTGGCCTCACAGTGAGCGGTGAGATAGCCATGGCAGAGCTAATATTGCGGAGGCACAGAAAGGAGGGGTTCAATGTTATCTCCTGTAGCACACTGCCCTGAAGCTTTGTATTACTGTCCAGCTGCAGACAATGCCTGTGACCTTTCCCTTCTACGCTACAACTAATCATGTGGAATGAATTGGGAGTTTGATAACGATCTGGTGGTTCTGCTGTAGAGAGGTGGCTGCTGTTTTGTTGTGAAAATGAATGTCTTTAATTTATAGGCTTATTGCCACTAAAGGGAATTACTGAGCCATCACTGAACTTGTTGCTTTTGTCATGGATTGTGCTTTTGTTTTTGGGAGCTACATTTTGGCACCCTTTATGATTTGGTTTGTCAAGTATTTGTGCAATTTACAAGAGGTGTAATGAATGATAGAAAATTTTCACCCTGTATTCCTTATTTGACACAATTCCATGGATTGAAGCACACTTCCTGAATTGGCTCATTACTTTTGAAAAGTAGGGTCTTAGCATGTTTGCAACTTTAAAAGTGGATGAATTGGACTGGACAGAACTGATTTAGGTGGGAAAATGGGTGAGGAAGAGCTGCGGATATGTTTACTACCCATCCAGCCTTGAATGATGAGGCATAGCCATAGCACAGCAGCTATAGTAGGTAGTGAAAAATGTATTTCCCATGAATGTCACTGAGCCCACACACCCATGGTTTTGATAAATAACCAAAGAGCCCAGGTCCCATAGTGTACCTGCTGTAGTAAAGAAACAAACAGGCAAAGAAGACTGATGGTGTTTCCACATACACTGAGAGAATGATTATGAGATGAGCTTGGAGTCAGTCCTCCAATAACCCAACTTGGAGAGATATGCCATGTGTATGTAAAATGCTGATTGGTTAAAGGGTTGGACAGGAAAGGTAACATGCTGAGGAGAGTATACCTGCAAAGAGAAAGATGCAGTGCAAACAATGAAGATGAGAAGCCCAGGCTCTGGTTTTGTCAGTGCGCTACAAAGAAATTTCTTTATTATTGTTTTTTCTTGGGATAGGACAAAATCCAACACACCAACAACACCACAGGCATGACCAAAATTCCAGCATTACTGGTTCCTACATGCATTTTTACTGCCACCCAATCAACTCAGAGTCTCGTATGCATGTGCTCTCTGTGCTTGTGTAACACTGACAAATGTTCAGTACAGCAGTACACATTATCATGGCAAGCCACACTGCAGCCCTGCATTTCTCTCAAAAATGGAACAATTTAGTTTAAAAAATAAAAGACTAATTCCAGAGTATTTCTAGCAATAGCTTTTTTGCATTCCTTTAGGAAGGTGTGAACTTACAGTATATATTTGGTCTGACCACCTTTAATCTTCAACACAGTCTGAACTCTCTGAGGCAGCTTAATTTCTTTAAGTAGTCTTCAGGAATAGTTATCCAGGCTTCTTGAGGGATTTTACTTCCGTTCTCTGCTTCAATAATGTTGAGGTCCAGGCTCTGGGAGGCCAAGCCATGACTGATAGTGTTGCATTGTGTGTTTTCTATCCAGGTATGCTTTTATTGCTTTGGCAGTGTGTTTGGAATCATTGTCATGCTGAAAATTGAAGCTGTTGCAAATCAGACACTTTTCAGATGGTATTGTGTGGTGGATCTGCTGAGTACTGACAGTACTTTTCTGCATTCATTTAATCAATTTTGACTAGATCTCCAAGACCACTGGCAAAAATGCAGTCCCAAACTATGACAGAGCCTCCACCGTGTTTTACAGATGGATGTAGACATTCTTGTATCTGTCTTCTGACCACCCAGAGCCAGGTAGTGATGACGATTTAAATAAAAATGTTCAGATTTGGATTTATCACTCCATCAGACCTGTTGCCACTGACTTTCGGTCAAATTCTTGTGTAATCTGGCATACCGCAGATACGGAATTGCCTTGTTGGTGCAAAACTACAATTTTATGCCTGCCAAACTGTGTTATCTTTGGCCGTTGTCATATATTCAACTAAAGAAACTGGAACTAATTGTAAACAAAATACAGCAAAAAAGCACAATCTAAAGAAATGATGGGTAGCTCGAGACTTGTGCACAGTATTATACCATAAAACTACACTATTCGTACACTAACGGCCTAAAGACCTTGTTAGAACTCTTTCAGGTCTACAATTCATTGTTCATAATTGCTACTTCTGCATAAATACACATTTGTTTGAGTCCTGGATAATTCTCAATGGAGAGAATGAATCATCACCTCAGTTGAGTCATATTTGTCTTCACTTCAGTTATGTGTGTGTATAGAAGTTGAAAGGATGAAATATTCCCATAAATGAATGCATGCGCACGCACCTGGCAGGGTGAGTCTGTCTACAAAGCAAGTCCTCAATATCAGTCACCCCATGGAACTCCATGGTTGATTGCACAAGCTGCTTCACTGAGGGTTTCCCTGGTTCACGGCTCATAATTGTCTACCCTTTCACAGGCGCTGCCTCGGTAAATATGACAGCCTCATTTTAATGTACCTTGGAAAAACATAACCCAAACACTAACGCTGCTCTGCATCCCTGAGCAAATTGCTGCAGATGTTGCCTAATTATATCACCCGCTTGTACTCTAAGCTGATCTGTAAACAGCGGGAAAATCCCATTTTCGCCTCTTTGCCCATCCACCGATCGGTGTCGGTTTGATCGATGATGGTTACGTCAAAGCCAGTTTCTCTTCTGCTGGTTTTGTACTTTCACCGAGGCTTACCATGTGCTTCAAGAAAGATAACAGTTGTCCAATTTGTCATGGAAATTTTGTTCTTGGGGGCCTGTTTGAATCAAGACCATCTCGCTGTGAGGCAGCAGTGCTAACCACCACGCCACCATGCTGCCCATGGAAAAAAAAAAAGACTAATTTAAGTTTTTCCTGCACCTGTGCTGTTCAGTTTAGTTTTAGCCCAATTTACTGTTGCATAAGTTTGATGTACAGAACAAACATTTTAAACTTACTGGACTTTTTCAGTGACCTGTACTGGTCCTGTCTTTTGAGTCCGCTCGACCCAGACAAAATGTGATAAGATCCTCCCCTTGTGAATACTGACAATTGAAAGTGGCGAGACCTGTGGGCAGCAAGTGAGTGAGAAAAATATGTAATCTGTTCCAAGATCAGTGTCCATCAGTCTACAGTGGCAAATGAACAGAAAGGCTGCAGGTTTGTCACTCAGACATCTCCTGTTTGATCACAGATAAGAAATGTGGACACGGCAAATCTCCAGACCTGAGTGCAGCTTGACATTTCAGACTTGTTTATTTTCAAAGATGCTATCTAACAAAGGTTATGGAGGCTGGACAAGGTCTTTGTGGAAGCTCTCAGTCAAGGAATGATAGATGTGGTGATTTGGGTGGTGCAAGCTGTCATCAAGCAGATGTCTTTTGCATTGCTGTAAAACTTACTAGAACAAATTGTTATTCAGTAAATGTTTCACTGTTAACATAGTCATGAAAACACTAACTAACAAATGTACCAAATTAAAAGGCTTGAATATAAACTGAGAAATTATTTTATTTATTTGTATTTTTTGTGACTGGCATAACTCTTTTATCATAATTGTGATTTGTCTTTACCATAATTTTTCTCAGTAACACCCATCCCTCTGTGTATGGCTCATCAGAGGAAAGAGAAAGCGGACAGGCTTAAATGTGCACACTTTTAAAATACTATTTCTCTTTACACGTCTGGTACTGTGCTGAAGTCTTTAGCCACCCCTTATTTCTTTATATTTTACTTCCAAGGAGCCAGAATTCCTTGTAATCTTTTTAAAGGGGTCTCGAGCAGTAGTTCTCCAGGCTTTCTGAAGGTTTTTTGTTTGTTTATTAAACCATTTAACACGAACCTATAAGTTATTCACACATAAAAAAGGCACCTAAATCAAGGGATGAACCAGTTTTGTGTCTACATATAACAGACAACTTAGCAAAACACCAGTTTTTAATTGTATTTTAGGCACTTTGTTAGCAGCCTGTTGAAAAAGCATAACTTATTTAAGTGCACTTAGGTGAATCTATGAAAACAAAGCCAAAAATAACACACTTTGACAGGCATGAAATAGTATTTTTGCACCAACAAGGAGATTCTCAAAGAGCACCTTGCCAAAAATGTGATATAGCTCAGCATGGTGTACAGCCTGTCCTAAAAAACAAAACAAAAAACAAGGTAGGTGCTCTGTCATGCTTTGGGGCTGCATTTCAGCCGGTTAGAATTGTAAAAAATCCATTTTTTATTCATATATACTGTATTTCCACAAATTCAATTCAATTCAATTTTATTTATATAGCACCAAATTACAACAAACAGTGGCCTCGAGGCACTTTATATTGTAAGGTAAAGACCCCACAATAATTACACAGAAAACCCAACAATCAAAACGACCCCCTGTGAGCAAGCATTTGGCGACCGTGGGAAGGAAAAACTTCCTTTTAACAGGAAGAAACCTCTGGCAGAACCAGGCTCAGGGAGGGACAGTCATCTGCCGCGACTGGTTGGGGCTGAAGGGAGAGACAGGACAAAAGACAAGCTGTGGAAGAGAGCCAGAGATTAATAACAGCAAATGATTAAATGCAGAGTGGACTACAAACAGAGGAAAAAGAGGTGAATAAGAAGAAACACTCAGTGCATCATGGGAACCCCCAGCAGCCTAGGCCTATTGCAGCATAACTAGGGGATGGTTCAGGGTCACCGGATCCAGCCTTAACTATAAGCTTTATCATAAAGGAAAGTTTTAAGCCTAATCTTAAAGTGTTTACATGTTTAAGTAAATCATTACACCTATTTTCCATTATCCGAACAAAATATAAAGAAATGAGTGGCGGCTCAAGACTTTTGTACAGTACTGATGGCAGCAATGAGAAGCTTTTCATGTGAAAGCTCAAAGTCTTCTTATTTCTTAAGATAATTTCATACTTTTGTGTCTGATTGACGCAGTTGGCATTTTTATTGCTTTTTAATGTAATATTCCTTGAGTAACATTTTAGTGCTCTCAGACACATTATTGAATCATTAGTATTATGAGTAGCTCTATAGAAGCTCATTCAGGGAGCTTTTTTTTTTTCCTCAGGCTTTTGTTTCAAATGATAGCAGTGTCATCTTTCCACAGCTTCCATTTTCTTTTCCAATATCGAAATAAAATCATTTTGTAATTTCAGTCTTGCGAAGATAAATATTCTTGTCAGGTCTATAAACGCAGAATTTTCAGGTTTTCCATCTGTCAGACCTGCCATCCTATAATAGTTTTAGAGTGGTGATTGTCCAGAATTTGTGTGACATTAATTGAGCAAGATGTGGAGTGTAATATTTATCTGTCAGCACTGTTGATAGAATCATGGCTCAGATAATGGCCGGGTGAATGCTTACTGCCACAAAATCCCCACTCCTACTTTTCTCACTTGTCTTACCGCTGTCCCCACATTTTTTATTAATTTGTGGTTTTAAGATGTATGGTAGAGAGAAGCTATGATTGGGCAGTTATTCCTACATGTTTTATTAGCCATTGGTCCTCTGGGAAGCATTTGGAAAGCCAAGCCATGATTTTGGAAAAGGGGGATAGTGAAGTCTCTGTTGGCCCACTGAGTGGCTTTTGATGTGGCTGTGGCTTCACTGAGGCAGTGCCAGTGCCCACATGTTGGCAGCTTTGCTGTGAGTTGTTGCTGCCCAGGAGACATCGAAGCACTCCACTTTTAGGTTAGTTTATTTTTCCTAAATTGTATGTGAAAGCTAGAATAATACTCTAAACCGAACCTGTAATTCTTCCACGTGAGAATTTGTTATTGACTTTGATTGACTTACTATGCTGAAGCAACACTGGAAATATGTGGAAACATGGAAAAATGTTGATACTGTCTGTAACATTAGAGTATAGTCATTTTTAGAGCCTTTTTATTGAAAATTGGAATGGTGTTGCTGTGAATGGAAACTTCTACAAAAATTGTGAAAGATCTGGAATATTAAAATCTACACTGTAGTGTAACATAGCTCCATACTCTGCCCTGCAGTCTGATGTCCACCTTCCCAGAAGTGTAACTACACACAGTATGCAGTAATGCATGATGTGAACCTCCTGTTCCTAAAGGCGCTTTATTAGACTGCGATATGGTGACTGTGAACTAGTACAGAAAAAGTCACTGAACTCTCCTTTCTTCCCTATTCTGATGCTCGGTTTGTACTTCAGCAGGTCGTCTTAAGCATGTCTACATGCATAAATGCATTGAGTTGTTGCCATGTAATTGGCTGAGCTTATAGTTGGGTAATGAGCAGTTGAACAGGTTTACCTAATTAAGTGGCTGGTTTGCGCAGGCTGTTATTGTATGTAGCTTGCTCATTATTTTAATACAGACAAATGCCTTTTTATCATTTTTGGAGCTCTGACAATCTATATAGTTTCAAAATCTGTCTGCATTTCAGTTAAAATAACTGTTATTCAAGATTTAATGAGTTCCAAGTCCACTATAGGCAGCTCCATTGCAGAGGCGATGGCAGAGCAATAAAATATAAATAATGACATTAGCCACTCAGGTGGGGATTTCACACAGTACAGCTGAGGGATACTGTAAAGTGTGATGATAATTGAACATTCTTCAACTTAAACCAACCAAAACAGTCCACAGTTGATATGAAAATGCTGATTAATGGGACTTTCTAGCTAAACCTTTTTGCTATCCTCTTACCTGCGATTTGGACACCAAAAATCCTGCTAAACCTGCTATGACCTAAACTTAAGCTGTCTGATACAATAATTCCTATGCTGATGACACACAACTCTATCTCAGTACTAAACCCTTCACCCAGCTCCCCCCACAATCACTTGTCAACTGTTTGCATGAAATCAAACCTTTGACATAAATGGTTACTCCATCTCACCATCACCAAAAGTTCACAATGTGGGTGTTGTCCTAGACTCCACACTTTCATTCCAGACTCATATAAAATCTGTCACCAAAACAGTCTTTTCCCACCCAATGAACATCTCTAGACTTTGGCCTTTACTTCCTGACTTTTATAGGAGAAACCCTTATCCATGCCTTAGTCACCAACCGGCTGGACTACTGTAAAGGGATCCTGTTCAGGATCTCCAGCAAAGCTCTGGACAGTCTCCAGTATATCCAGAACTCAGTTGCCAGGCTTTTAACATACACTAAGCTCTAGCAACATATCACCCCCACCCTTATTATTCTTCACTGGCTCTCGGTAAAGTCACGCATTACCTACAAGATCTTTCTTCTCACTTATAAATCCCTCATTGCCCTGGCCCCTCAGTATTTGTTCAACGTCCTTCACCCATACACACAGTCTTGGACACTTCAGTCCTCATCCATTGGCCTGCTTTCTGTCCCTCGCACCAACCTCCATACCTTTGGGGACAGAGCCCTCAGTGTGGCAGCCCCCACCCTTTTGAACACTTTCCCTTCTGAGCTTTGCACTTTTGAAAACTCACCTGTTTAAAAAGGCCTTTAATCGCTAGTTTTTTTTTTAATATTTATTATTTATTTTTTGTTTTTGTTTACTTTTGTTTATTTACACTCTTTGTACAGTGTCCTTGGGTTTCTTGAAAGGCACTATATAAATCTAAGTTGTTTATTATTTATTATTATTATTATTATTATTATCTGTTGCAGATATATTTAAGTACCTTATATTATGATCCTGTCATTATAACACAGCTAAAAGCCAATGATTGAAGATTTTACTCTGTTTCCTTTGAAATCTGCTTGGAAAGTCGATCCAGACACACAGGCTAACTGACATATTTGGAGTAATGTGATGTTTAGCGAAGGAAAAATAGACTCTTTGTACAGGAACAAAAAACTTTTCCATTATTTGCATGAGGAAATTACAGAGAGCATGTATTATTTTATCTCCTAAGAATGTACTTTTTGTTCCAATTCAATTTTCAGAACAGCACACACATTTAAAAATACACCTAAATATACAAAAAAAAATACACATTTTTACAATCACTGAATACAAAATAATCCTTGAGATCAGTCCTCATCGAGTTTCTCGCTTTACTTGGATAAGTCTCCCATACCAATTTCTTGTTAAAATGCTCTGGGCTATTCAGGTTAAGCAGGATGTCTGCTGAATATTATTTTCTTTTTCAAATAGCATCATGCTAAATTATTCAGAGAATTAAAAAAAAACACAGAATTACATTCCCTTCCCATTCTGTGTTGCTGAAGAAAGAGCAACAGCAGATGGATCGCATGTAAATGGATGAGTGTGCGTTTTTCCATCACTGTAACAAAGCACTGCATCACATTGGGCATTTATCATAGAGCAATTGAGTAAGCGGTGAGACACGGATTCTTTCACAGTGCCAAAATAATGTCATGCCGTGATGATTGTAATTAAGTTGGCTTTGTGCATTTACATCAGTGATATATTGCAGACATTACTCTAAACTGATTTACAGCTCAGGAAACATGGCAGAGGGACGTTCTGAGTCAAAATAATCAAGTAGAGTGCAATGAGATTGTGTTTGCAGTTGCAAATAAGTCACAGAAGCACATGAGTTTTGAATGTGGTTTTCTACTTGTTTTGAGCTTGCAGTCATCCGGGTTAATCATGCGTACTGTTTAGGGGGAAGATAGATTCCTCAAATATGAACATTTGTTATTTTCAAAATGAAATTCAGCTAATTTTCTTTGTTTTGGTTAAACATGAAGGAATATTGAATGCCATGGTGTATGATAATTACAATCCACACAGGACCAGTAGATGGTGGTGTCTTCACTCATTTACTACGAACACTGACTACAGGGATCAGCCTCTCCCTTAGACACATACGGTCTTTGTCACTGTAGTTTTCTTTATTGGTTCGCTGCATCTCAGAGGAATAAAATTTGATTTAAAAGCAAAAAAATAAATTAAAGCGCTGTGATCAGTAATAAATTCCCTTGCTTTCTTTATTCCTGCAGTAGGTGGACCTTTTTCTTCTGCTTTTGTTGCCATCACAGGAAACTTGTTATTTCTCCACATTCAGTTTTTCATGTGAAAGTTAGCAGGTATTTCTCTTTTCTTTCCCTTCCTTTTGAACCATGAGACATTTATTTTTTCTTGCAGTGAATGGCATGTTAGAAAGTTCTCTCTCCAAGATCAGTCTTCCCTATAACCATGGAATTATGCCATTTTCTTGATTTTATGACACAAACGCAACTCTATCAGAATTCAGTTATACTTTCTGTGCCGCTTCTGTGATTGAAGTTGATTTGAACATGTGCAGCTCGCGCTCGGTTGTGCACCTTCTAGGACCACACCTCCCCACAGCCGCCATCCCATCACCCCTCCCTCACTCATATCCATTCCCTCTCCTGTTCCCTCCCTTTTCTTTGCAGCGAGGCAGTGAGAGAGAGCTACAAACTGTCAGAGAAGAGCAGAGTTTGTTCTGCCCGCTTTCCCACAGCTTTCAACTGTCTCCTCATTTTGTGCCGAAGGGAAAAAAAAAGAGGAAGAAGATTTTTCTAAATTCTTATCAAAATCAGAAACATCCTTAATGACTTCAGGCTTCTCACAAACCTGAGGACAGGTCTTGCTGATTCTTAACCTCCAATTTTAACCAGACCCAGACTGGATTTAGAGAACAAACGAGCAAAAGGCAGGTGCCAAGGGGCGCCCGGCCCGTGCGTGTGGGCCGGCATAGCGCTGGAGTTGGTGCAGGGGAACTGGAGTGCGGGGCCAGGTGGGAGCGGTGGTCCTGGTCCCGGCGGCGGTACAGAGGTAGAAGAAGCTGGCTCGGGATCCGGGTTCGGGTCAGGCTATGGTGGTGGGGAGTGGGCAGAAGGTGGAGTGATGCTGAGTGCGATCTGGGAGACTGAGGGGCTGCAGACGGTGGGCATCGTGGTGTTGGTGTTTGCTTCCATCAAGCTCCTGCACATTCTGGGGCTCATCAGCTTCACAGAGGGTAAGATCTGATTGGTGGTGGGGGGGGGGGTCAGACTGGCAGACACAACAAGTAAAACCTTGCTCACTGATAGACTTTTAATGTGCTGCTATAATAAGTCTTGCTGATGCATTTTCAATCAGTCTTGTCTTTTCAGTCTTCTGCGTCTGTTCCCTTGACTCATTAGACTTACTCTCGGTTTGCTAGAACTCCTGTGAAACTTTCCAGGACTGCAATTTGAAAAGTTGTGTAGTTAACTGAGGTAATCATTATACCAAAACAGCAAAGACTCAGAAGCACACAAAGACGATCTAATTAATGCGTAAAAAGGAAAATGTCACAGAAATATGTGTGAGCTTGTGATGTAACTGGATGGAGGAATGTCTTGAGTTGCAAAAATGTGTCACTTCTGAAGGATCAAAATGTTTGAGAGGCAACGGAATTTCCACGTCAGACCTTAGAAGACAGCGACAGCCTGTCATTTTCACTCCGCCAAGGTTTGTTTTTTCCCCCTTGTCTAGTGAAAGGGCTCTTGGTTACTTTTTTCATATGCTTTTTGTTGTACAGCTTCTCAGTGTATCTCAAAATAATAAGTAATAAGACATGCCTTTTCATGTGTGTGCATTTCACTTTGCACTCCAGGAAAACTGAGCAGTGAAGTTCAGTAAGCGCAAAATGAGCAAATAAAGTGTTTAGTTTAGACCTACTGCAGTTGTCTCATTAAATAAAGTAAACTAAAGAACTAAAGAAAAATAAACTGAAGAACAGCCCATGCGTCCCACAGCTGCTCAGTAAATACACCTTAACTTGTAATTAGAATAATCAATCAAAGGTTGACGCACATTCCGAGGGGCAGCAAGTAAATAGAGAAGTGATAATGTGTATTAGTCGGTAGCAGGAAAAAGCTGACCTGACCTGAGTTGCGTGTTTAGATGGTGAACGGAGGGGGCTGGCGTCTGTTGACTGTCTCCGGCTGTGCAGTTTCAAAGGCATGTGGGAGCTGTGTTTTCATTTGGGGGAACGGTGAACCTCATGCCTGGCGTAACAGTTTACATGCCTCACTAAACACTGGTGACTTGGTTTCCCCTCACTCTGCATTTCCAAATGGAGCTGACGTGATATTGATTATTTGCGATGGTGGGATTATACAGATGTCAGAGCTGGCATGTCGGGTGCCGTTTGCCTATTGATGTGATTTATATTCCACGCAGCTGCCTCAGAGTCTGATTACTTACAGAATGTCTGCGCCGGTGGTACCCGACAGACTGTCAATACAGATATTGATGTTTAGCATGTGTTTGCAGTCATTTTCAGGACAAATTAAGGTGAAGGGAATAGTGAAAGATATTGGGGAGAGGGGTTGAAAATACACCTGAAATTCTTTTCATTAGGCGAACAGGCTTGAAAGTCACAGGTCACAAATCTTTTTTTTTAATCATAGTAACACTGGAAATCCCACCTCTGTGTAGTCTTAAAAGCCCACATGATGCCTGTTGCAGCAGAAGGAAGTTAAATGTTGCAGTTAAGCCCACACAGAAGCAAACAGATCATCAAAACTACAGGTGCAACTAAGAATTACTTTTATTTATGTTGCTTTCTTGATTACTTAATTAGAAAGGTTCTTTTTTATTTCACAGATCTCAAGTTGACATAAATTGCGCTTTACATCTAAGAATCTTGTTAGTAAGCAAGCTAAGCACCAATAAAGGCCTGAATGTATTAGTCAGCAACAACATTATTCCACAGTGTCTTTTTCCTATAACTGCTTATATCTCAGTGTGTAAATAGGAGCACTTTGAACTTGTTAGATGGCACGTTTTAAAGAGCCAGGCTAGTTGTGCTTCCTGTTTTCACTTCTCTGCTAAATATCGTGAAGCCAGGGCTGCACTAAACACACATGAAACTGATCATCAAAAAGAACTGCATTTTAGAAATGGCACATTAAGATCAGGATTCAGGACTTGTACTTGCAAATATCTGAATTGACAGTCTTAACCACTGAGCAGCTCGTGTGTGTATATATATATATATATATATATATATATATATATATATATATATATATATATATATATATATATATATATACCCCACAGTTGTATAGGATTACCTCTGTAGCAGCTGTCACGTTCTGGAATAACTAAAATAGTTTGTTTTTGCCCTTTTTAATTTTTTTTAAAAGAAACCTCCTGGGACAGAGTTTCACCAAAAGCGCACGCTCTGCTTAACATTCATACAGTCAGACACGTTCACAGCTGGGAGCTGCCCAGTACGATCACATCCCTCTACTGCAGGCCACCTGAGCAGCTCCGCTGGGGCTTCTGGAGGATAAAGACCTTTCTTTCAAAGGCCTGTGTGTGGTAAATGTTGAGGGAGTTTCTCTGCTGCGCTGTAGATTTAAAATGGCAACGTTCCAGTCACGGAAGATACATCCAGCGCACGCTCCCAGCTCGAGTTATCTTACTGTTCCACTCTTTACTGTATAGCGTCAGCTGGCAGCAAAAAGAAACTGTACCCTTTGTAGAAAAATCAAGTCTGACCTCCTGGGATTGATTATTTCTACTTCACAGCCTATAAGGATCTCAGACCCTGAAAAATAGTTTATTAACAGCCTCTCCCTCTTACTGGCATGCTTTCACACTGGAGAAATTTAACAAGACCATTGCATCAGGCTGCACACGATCACCAGAGCATTTACTGTGAATAAAAGTAAGGTCTGACAAGCTGCATAAAAGTCACTTGTTTCACTGGCATGGTGAACACAGCTGAACTGATGCATGTGTGCATGTGTTTTTGCTATTAACCCTAAGAATAGTGACAGAATGTCAATGCATCCGGCAAGTGTTTAGCCCAACTTGGCTAGTGAAATGAAGTAATGACCACTTTCATTAGAGGCTGAATTAAAGATGTAGAAATTACATCAGATTACAACCGAAATTTTGTTTGTTTTTTTGCTAAATAATCAGTCTTTACTCTATATTTGTAAGCCTCCTCCTCCTCACAGCTTAACAAGTAACAATTTGCAGTCTTCGCTTGCTTATTCACAAACATACCCAGGTCCCTCTCACACACATGTACATTTCGACTTACGCTTATAAAATGCGTCAGTGCAAACTGCTGAGTACAGATCGAAGCCCCGAGTTGCAGGCTAATCAGTATGACACGCGATGATAAATCATTCTCTGGTTCAGCTGTACACAGCAATACCCCTGACCATAACCCTGTAACCCTGCAGACACACACATACTACACCCAGTTACAGCATTAGAACAGTGATTGAACACTGTGTCAATTTGGACCTGCCGTTTGTTATTACCGGCTGAGAGGACAGAGTATCTGATATTCATCTAACAGTGTTCTTGTGTTCTGCATGATCTTGATTAGGTTTTCAAGGCCAGTCAGTAAAAAAGAGTTAATGTCAGCAACTGACCACGACCCTTTTTGAGTCCCCTATTGCTGTTTTTTTTTTTATTTATTTATTTTGAGTGTGGACATAAAGCATAAATGATTGTGTTTGGTTGATTTTTTGGTACATTTGCTAGTACAAGTCCTGAGTCCTGATCTGGCCTTTGCGGCCTTTTTAAAATGCAGTTCTTGGAAGAGATGAAACAGAAATTATGTGTGTATTTGATGTGGACACAACTGTGGTAAAATCAAACCAAGGTAATAGTGCCAGATATAATAATTGCCTGAAATCAACTTGATCATATTCATGGCCATGCTTATGGTTTGTATCAGTTTGGACACTTGCATTAGTGCACTTTCATGAACTACATCATACAATACACTACATACTTCTGTATTCAGTTTCACAGGGTTGTGTGAAATCAAGGGTGAAAGGTTAACACTGAAGATGGCATTTCATTTACTTACTTGAAATGACATTTGCAGCAATTTGCGATTGTCATTTGAGCATCTGCATTGTGAACATTTGCAATCCGTTGTGCATCTGACCTCACATAATGCTAATGTGTGGTTTTACCTTCGGTTCCTGAAATAAATCTGCCACTGATGTTGGTGGATCCTTTTTGTAGCAGCTGAAAATTGCTTGGTGGACCCTCCCTTTCCCTAAAATGGGGATCATAGGAGGCAAGAAGTGTGCAGTACTCCTCAGTTAACTTTTTAACCTGGATACACTTAATAGTGACACACTTGTGCACTTCTGAAACACCCTGGATGTCAGCCTCTGACTCTGGCACTCAGCGATGTGGTTCATTACCTTTCCACAGTCAAATATCTCATGGATGTTCAGATGGATGAAGCCAATTGATTTTAGTGATCCCTGAAAGACCACCAGCTGGTTAACATTTTAATATATTGACAGCAGTGTTCGGGTCGTTACTCAACAAAAGTAATTCGTTAGGTATTACTCGTTATTTTTTCTAGCATATTACATAATTACTCTTTGGAGAAACTAACTGGTTACACTGCTCATTACATTACTTTTGTTTTAGTCATGACCTGAAATTCACTGTCACATAATTATCAGTGAACTACAGAAACCAAAGGCTACAGTCCTGCACACTCACACAATTCTCTGTCCTAATGAGGACACGCATCAGAGCTTTCTTTTTGTTTTTACGCATGTACACAAAACAGACTAAAGTCATTCTACTTTAGAAACATGGAGAGGTAGGAATGGAGTCTACAGTGTTAAAGGCCTGACTGCTCATCACTTCCTTTGTTGAAGATCAGGCTCTGACTGCTTAGCCGGGGTCAGCATCCACTCACCTTGAACATCACTCTTGGGTTGTTAGCAGGCTGTCCGTGCAGATGCTCGCAAAGAGCCAAAGTTGTGTTAGCAGCACAATACAGTTTCTGTCCAGTTTGCACTTTAGCATTGTGTTCTTTGTTCATTTGTGCAATTAAAATAAAAGTAAGGGCCATATGGGCTCTCCTCAAAAGCTGTAGATTGCGCCTCTATTTACCTCCTCCATGCGCATGAACTGAATTGAGCGCAGGGAGGAAAAGGCTTGTTTGGTGTTTTTTTCCCTTCTATCTACGCATTGTGCAGATAACTACTTGCGTTACAAAGAAACTTTGTAATCTAAGTAACGACATAATTGCAACTGTAATGTGATTTTTGAATTTAGTACAATAACGCAGTACATTACTGCATTACTCAAAAATGTAATGTGGTTACAGTAACTAGTTGCTTTGAAATGTGTTCCACCCAACACTGCTTGGCAGATACTGATTTAATTGCTTTTAAATTTGATTCAGACTTTTGATCCATACTTTTCATCTACTGCCATCATTAGATCAAAATGTATGTGTCCTACAGGTCCAGTTCCAGGACTTTCTTTAGTGTCAGTCAGCAAATGTTATCAGACCGATATGCTACGCTCAAATAATGAACATGCTGATAGCATAAATGTAGAGTCAGACCTACATACACTGACTGTGGCACACTTTGTTTCAGATTTCTTTAGTTGGATGTTAAGGATCAACCAAGCTTTGCTGTTTAGTATAAGATGCATGATTGTGGAGAGGCTTTTCCTTTGCAACCCACAGCTGTTAAATTTTTATGATACAAAATTATGAATGACCTTTCTGCTCTGGCATTTATTTCTGATCTAGCTGTTCTGACATGCCTGTCATTGATAATCACATCATCTCAGCATAAGGCTGGTTGTACAGTAGGAGAATGACAGCTAACTGTGTTGGTTTTTATGTTTTCTGTCCCTGTACAGGTACTTAAGATACTGTTTGAAGCATGTACCCTGTGAGGGATTTGTATCACTGTAACATACCAAGAACACTGTTCTTCATTTTGATAGTGCAGTCTGTCCATTTTTAGTTCAAATGTGCTATTCTATAGATGTCACAGAAAGTCTGCTGCATCTTTATGGGATTGTTTTCTTTGAGTCACATATCCCATCATCAAAGTTGAGTCAGCAGAAGGGAGTAGCATCCTTTTTGTTCTAACAGATGATTTACAGCGTCTTCAGTAAATTCACTTGGCCGTGTGCATTGTGGAAATAAATCTTATAATTATTCCAGCAGGCAAACATTTAAAAGATGGGAAGTAATTCTGAGTCACAGATAAAGAAGTATAAGGTATTTTGCAACAACTGTAATTGCTTATTCACTCACCAGTAAATGTAAGGGGCAACAGTCAAATGGCCCAATTTTCCTTTAGCTACTTTCCATGATGCCTATTTAGAGCAACATCTTGATTGACTTAACCTTTGCCTGCGTGCGATGGGTCCATCTGGTGTCTTTTGAGGCAAGGAGGGCCTCGCAGAGGAGCTCAGTGAAAGTCAGCCTGACAATTTGAGTTAGGAAGGCAAGGGCGAGTTTCACACAAGTAATCCATTTTGATGAAAACATCACTGATAATAAATTGTGATAGAAGTGTGACACATGCTCCTGAGCCGAGTGTGTTAAAGCTCCCCGTGAAAGAGTGAGCAGGAGGCAGATTATATTCTTAAAGATGCATTTAATTAAATGACCTGGACAGGCAGTAGTAGTGAAGCGATGGAGTACAAAATCTCTAAAGCATATTGTCTTGTGAAGCGCTCAGAGGTTTTTAAGCATGAATATGTTTGAAGCTTGAGCCTTGCTTCTATCAACCATCTCTAGACCTTTGAAGCTGCACGTGCTTTTCCTTTTTTTAAAAAAAAAAATCAAGGATGCACAATCAGCATGCTCATTCAGTGTGTTTCTGGCCTTAATTAGCCAGTAAAATGAATCATGTTGCCACATGAATCCAGCAACTTTATTGTCCATAATTAAACCAAGGACATAGGTTCTCATTCATAATGCATGATTCTTGTTTCTTGTTATAGCTAATAGTAAATTCTGTGGGGGTTGTAGTCCCCATTAAGTTCACTGAAAATTTCTTTTGTTGCTGTTTGTGGGGAGAGTCTATATACTGGATTTTTTGGTATTTGTTTCTCAATGTCTAACCAAACCTACAAGAGTTGGATTACTCAACTAAATAAAGGCAAGCTTTTTTGGGAGAATTTAGTGTTGTGCACTATTGTAAAGAGAACTGGGACACTGGGAAATGTAAAGTGCTGAATCGTACCTTTCGTGAACTAATCTCATCTTACAAGAGATTCCTCTGGTATATTGGAACCATTTGCTGAGCAAGGATAAGTGTGAATTTGCACTGAGTCTGATGAAATATCATACATCATCAGCTGCAAAGCTATGGAAAATGTTAATCTAGTCCGAGCGTATAAAATAATACTTTTTTATATTTAAAAATTTGAAGATAATCAACATTTTCAAGTGGATATGTAATGAATAAAAGAAAGAAAAAAATCACTTGGCTCATTTTGATTCTATTGGCTGGTGCTGCGGACCATAAATCATCGCAATAGTGGTGGCAGAGTAAAATCCTCACTGTCAGAGAAATAATGGAGGAAGTAAGTAAAACGTTAATCAACTATCCAGGCCTTTTTGTTTCCCCTTCAAGTGATCACATGCATCTTTTGTCTGAGCTGCAATCTATGGAGAAAATTGGATGTGAGTTCAAAAGTTTGTTTTGGCATCTCAGACTGTCAATGTGAATATACTGTAAACATTGTCTATCTTGTCAGGGTAAAATCCATTAATCCATGGATGCACTTTTCTGAGTGACTGGTAGCATCAGTGTCAGCAGCTGGAATAAGGATGACTCACCCTGAAGTTAGTCATAAAGATTCTCTCCTCTTCGGGTATCCTTTTTTATTCCTGGTGTGAGAGCACTAATCTGTGGTGCAGAAGTATGATAAACCTCCTTCTTCCACCCTTGTCCCATCTTATAATCTTTAAAATGATTGGAGAAGAAAGGGCAAAGTTCCTTTCCTTCCAGTGCTGCAGCAGGGCTTTCTTAGAGACAGACAATTATTGAAGCACTTCCACATGACAAATGATTGCAATTAAAAACATAGACTGCTCTTTCCCCCAGATTCCAATAAATGGTGATGGTGTGTCATTATGGCCGGCGTGAGAGTCTGCTCTCGCCCATAAAGAACCTTGGCATCCGGCTCCCAGATCACCAGTCAGTGTAGTCACTCACACTCAGGTCAGAACAGGAAAGGACAGCTTTTTATGTGCTGCTCATACTCAGCCTGAAAAATTAGTTTCTACATGTCTACATTTAAACTAATTAAAACTGCTATTATTGCATTTGGCAACATAGAAGTTGTATCAAATTGTACTAATGGTGGAAAGCAATGGCTAATGTGTTCCTGGTAAGGAGCCACTGTAATTAGAGATATTTTGCTTTCTGTCTTGTAGTAGCTAATCTAACTCCGGGCGATCGCCGCCAAAGCGCCGGTTTCCTGCCCTTACTAACCACGAACAGCTGGTTAAGTCGTAGCGTCCGCTGGATCAGCTGGTCAAAAGAACTTTGATCAACCAGCTTTCTACCATAACTCCACGACCGTTTGTCCTATTGGGAAAAAAAAGCCATATACTGTAGGGGTATTACGGTATTTGTTTCTGGAAGTCTGCGAACAGCAGCACTTTTGAAGTACGTTGTGCCATGACCCACGCCTACGGGGTTATAGGGTTACAGGGAATAGTCAAGGCTTCCGCTCACACGGATCCAGTGGCCTGGCTGGTTTGGATGTTCTTTTCATTACTGGCAGCATGGCACAAAACTTGTTGATAATAAAATGATAAATAAATTCACATCTCAGCAAAAAGATTTTGTGTTGTTGCACGTGGTCTAAGAAATGTGCTCAACTTACCCTGCCCTATTCTCCTTCCTATTACTACAGTGATTTCGCTGCCATTTCTCCTGGCTTCCATAAGAAACTGTTTTATTAAATAACGGCAATGACATATCGCTCTGGCTGACTCCAGTCTCAGAGCTTATTTGTATTTGTGGCCACCAAATGGAAACAAATGGCAGATCTGTCTCCACCTCCCTCATCGCCCCTCTGATTTATCTGATATAACATGAGGCTTTCTCCTTATACACAGTGGGGACTGTGTTTCAATTACTTTTCTTTCATTGACTTGCATCTGCAGATCTTACACCTGGAAAAAAAAAAGTATTGTAATAAGCAGATGTCCACTGCTGGCAGCTCTAGTGTTCATGGTGTCAGCTGTAATTTGTTTTGGAGCATTAGGAAATATTTTCTGCTGCAACAAGGGAATTCATTATGCTTCAGGTAAAGGCAAAGTCATGTTATATCAGATAAATCAGACGGGCGATGAGGGAGGCACTGCAAAGGAGCTAGATGTTTTATCTTTTATCTGCAAGCAGATCTGGACATGACAGCATTATTGGTACTCTTTCGCTGCTGCCGCCTCTTTACTATTAAGATATATAAGTTGGCATATTTCTGTACTACAGCACATATTTCTAAACAGCCATCGTCCGTGTCCAATTATTCATGGTGTCACATGCATGTGGGTAGATTCCAAGTTTCTTCCCATATTTGAATGCCCTCCAGCACGTGCCAAAAGTGATATCACAACTACCAGTGCGCGCCACGCTTTGGTGTTGTTTCGGCTTGTCGTGCACCCCTCAATTTTTGTAACCTGCCACGCACAGCCAGGTTGTAGACACAAGTGTACGATCACATCAGCCTTTACTGCCATTTCAATGCTATTTCAGTACAGGAGCTCAGAGATTCCTTGATTTTACAGGAGTAGGTGCTGCAACAGCTTAAAAAGACAAGACTTTCTGGAGAAAGCTGTGATTTCTTTGATTCCCTGTTTTGACTTCTTCTACTATTATAACAGCATTGGTGCAGAACCCCAAGTTGCCCTCGTTGCATCCATTGGAGTGTGAATGTGCATGTGAATGTTAGACAACGTGCACAGAATAAAAGCGCTGTACGACTGTGTGAATGAGGCTTGTAGTAGAAAGTGCTTTGAGTTTTCAGCTAAAGCAGAAAATGGTAAATGGACTGGTACTCTACATGAGCACTCCAAGCTCTTTATACAACGTGCCTCATTCACACAAGCACTTTCTTCTACCTCTAAGTGCTTTCTATTTAACATTCGCACTCCAACGAACACATCAGAGAGCAACTTGGGATTCAGTATCTTGCCCATGGATACTTTGGCACACTGCCTGGAGCAGACAGGGATCAAACCACCAACCTTCCGACTAGTAGATGACCTGCTCTACCTCCTGAGCTACAGACACCCTGATACGCATCGGTCCATTTACCGTGTGCTCTGTTTTGTAAAGCAGTGCCTTGAAAGCACCAAACTGTTTACCCATATCTGTATAATCTGGCTAATGCATGCTCATTATATTTATATCTGTGCCAGAGGTGGTATCTGTAAACAGATGTTTAGTGTTGACAGAAGCATTTCTTGAGCAATAAATCAACACAGCCACACAACACTTAGTGCAGTTTAGTATTCCGCTGGGAGACAGCTCGTGACATCAGAGTTTATGTAACTTCAGGTCAGTTTCATATCACATTGGCCTTTTTTTTTTTTTAGGAATTGTGCCAATCATGCCAGCACAGGCTGCCAGAAGCTGCTCATCTGCTGCCCTCGTCCCTTGTCTCTGGGTGTAATTTCAGTTAATTGCTAGCTGCCAAGTGTCTCAAAAACAACAGGCAGCATTGGGACTTAGACACTGGTAGTGTTAAAACCAAATAATTCAGAGCCTAAAAGAAGCCTACTATCACGTGGCTTTTGCTGAGTGGATTAGATTTTTATGACCTCAGAATTTCATCAATTGACTGTATGACCTTCTGTAAATGTTCCATATGTAGACTATTACTAATACCAAGTTGACCTTTAGAGAGATGAGGAAGTTTAAATTGAAAATCAAAGTATTGACAAGCCAGACTAGCAATTACCAGTCACTAGCATTGAGTTAAATACCACAGTCAAATAATCCTCCTTTACAGCTATTAGTCATTTGGCCTCTGTTCGGTTCATATTTTGATGACTTGAAATATGATTAAACAAAAGCAAATATGTAGCTGCGTTGTATGTTAAGATCCAGTGAAATTAAGCTGTCACTGACCCTACAGATGTCATGAAATTGCAGTGTGTTTTGTAGTAGTGTAAAACTTTGCTGATAAGAGGCAGCGGTGCTCTGATTCTGACTTTGATCTGTCTTGAGGTCAGCAGGAGACAGATTAGGGTGTTAAGAGATTAGCACCTGGGAGCCACTGACTTTGAAACATGGCATCAGGACTGTAAACATTTCAAAATACCCAAATACCATCCATCTCTTAATAAATCAGTCCTGCCATGTTGCCATTTGTTATCGTAAAGAGCTTATTATTTTTTTTTATAAACCCCAGAAAACGTAAAAAACAGAAGTTGTTGAAAAAGTTATTTTTTTTGTGTGACTTATGCAGCAGATGGCACATACTGACCAAGATGACATAGAAAAGGTTCCCAGAATTCCCTTTTTAAAGTCAGGTATTGACTGTCCTACCCAATGTTGTTAGTATCACCGGCAGTTCACTGAACCAGTGTCTCAATAAATCACTGGCTCAGTAAAACAATCCAATTTTGAGCAGAGTGATTAATTACTTGTAAACCCGTTTGATCCTCAATCAGGTACACATTAGGATCCAGATAGAAAGGACAGCAGCACCGGTGTCGTCTGCCAGATGAAATCACTCACACAAGGGACTCAGAATGTCCCAGAAAATGACTACTAGGATTTTAATGTGCCTAACGACATGATAAAATCATACTGGAAGCCAACAATCCACTTTTTGAATGTCTCTTGGATATGAAATATTAATATCTTAAAGAAACTAACTTTCAGATGATGACAACCATTACAATCATCCGTACCTGACAGCTTTGTAACTATGTAAGCATATTTTGACCCTAAATGGACGGCAGAAGAAACAACTCAGCCTTGTGATTAACTTGATACCCCCAGATTGTTGGTTGGTATGTATGTGTTGTATTGCCAGGACTCAGAACCTGCTATATTAGGAGTGAGCACCGAATTAGATAAGATCAGATTTGAGTTTTATTCAAGTGCTGTTTGTCAGCAGCAGCCTAGAGGAGGGTCATCTGGAGTTTATCGATGGTGAGCTTTGCAGTGGTTACTTTGGTAAATGTGAGGAAGCCTGGTTTAATTAGGGCGCTTTTGATATTAAGGAATGCTTGTTTACTCTGTTGGAGTGGTTGTAGCTCAGGAGGTAGAGCAGGACACCTGCCAATTGGAAGGTTGGTGGCTGCTCCAATCTGCATGCCAAAGTATCCTTGGGCAAAATATTGAACCCCAAGTTGCTCTGCGATATGTTCATTGGCGTGTGAATGTTAGATAGAAAGCACTTAGGTGTAGAATGTGCTTATATGAAATCTGTTTATTATAGCTTTGGGATGATGACTTCAGGCTATTAAAAAAGCTGGTACGAAATATCACCTAACTCTTCATTTTTGATCCAGTCTACATTCGGTATATTTACAGTATCTTTTTCTTTATTTGTTTTAACCTCCTGAGACCCTGCGTCCTCATATCGGGATGCTACGTCTGGCTTTTCTGCACATTGTACTTCGTTCTGCTCAACATAAACCTGTTGCATCCCATGAATCCCAAACAAGAGCTCGGGTCTCATGAGGTTAAGGATGTGCTGCACATGCATCTAAAGTCACGTTTCCACTACAGGAAACTTTCCTCAGGGACTAAAACAACCTTTGGGGAACTCTGTACTTTTCCGCTGCAGGGACCAGGCTGTAAATTAGGTTCTGGGACAATGATTTTAAAGTCCAAAACTGCTCAGGGGGTAGTACTTTCTGAAAGTTCAGGAATTTGGTGGGGTGAGACATAGAGCACAAAAAGCTTTCTGCTTGATCCTCACAGTTCTATCAGCCAGTAAATCACTCGTCACACCATCAGTCTGTTTTTTTCCAATACTGGCTCAGTGACTGAGTTTTCAAAGAAGTAAATGAAAATCAACAACAGCAGGACTTTCTGTCCCTCCGTTTATATGGCATCAGTACAGTTTGTTGTATAGTCCTGCTCAAAAATAGTGCAGAAAAACAATCCTCATAAATAGAAGTTTAAGAGTGTGTAAACATTGATGTGTTTGTCATGATCATCCTTTAGTTGCTGTACGCATCGTTCCATATTTTTCTCGTTACATGCTTACTGTTAGGCTGAGTTAGTACCAGCATGGGGGTAATGCTGATTAGCAAATTTAAGGTTGCAAACTAAGAAGGTGAAAACTTTATACCTAAGCTTAAAGTATTTCTGAACATAGCAGTGTCATTGTGAGCATGTTAGCCCACTGACACTAACATTTTGCTTTAACGTGTCTCTGTGAATAGCCAAAAACTGCTATAGTCTAAGATTCTACATTTTAAACGTGAAGCTTGGATGTTTAGGTTTTATTCATTTAGTTTCAATTCTGCTCATGTCCACAGCTGGGTTTTCACATTGCCTGCCTAAATGCAACCTTTTTTATTCTAACTATTTAGGAAAAAAGATAGAGGCCACTAAGGCTAAACTGAATTTCCCCATCATGGGACTAATAAAGGGATTTCTTATCATGCTGTATCAAGCTGTATGTGCCCACACCCTTGCTGCTGATGCCCATAAAACTCTCTCTTTCTGTAGGTGTTAGAAGATAAGTTGTGCTCCCTTGGAGTCATGGCCTATTTTTGTGAGGCCTGCCTTCTTGGCGCCACTGTGCTAAAGGAGCTGGAGCCAAACTGTGTAAGACCTCATGTTAGATGAACACACAGAGAAAAAACATGCATATACACGCACACAAAACAGAAGCTCTTGATAAATTACACATGTTGTTAGTTCATTTAATATCACACTGTCGCCATGTGGGACAAAGCTTGTAACAAATAAGTAAATGACGGATGGTGAGAAAGCAAAATTCAGGCCTATCAGATCCTGAAATTGACAATTATCTTGGTCAATTTCACAGAGATTAAACCTAGACTTCCCACAATAAAGACTTAATTTAATCATTTTAATTTGAGCCTCACACTGAGTAAGGGCTTTTCTCTTACTGTATTAAATTCATCTGTCCCACGTGTTCCCTGAGGCCATCATTTGCCTGTGTGTAGCTCCAGACTGTACATATGTCCTTGCACCACAACAAAGAAGCAGAAAGCTCAGCAGCACTGAATTGACCCAAGATTTATTGATTATAAGCAGCCATGTGTGGCCAGCTCAATGCATTTTAGTTTGCACATCAAATATTTGTTAGTCCCTCGCTTTTGGTTTATGGATTCAATAGATTTAGTGAGGTTTTACCCTCCAACTTGACCTTAGGCTTCTCAAATAAATGAGTCCTGATATTATAAACATTAAGGGACTATAGCAGCAGGGCTGTGATTGATCAGTCCAGATTGGGGGGGGAATATTCGCATACTCATTCTTAAGGATCCAAGTGTTTTTGCAGGGCATTGACAAAGACGATACTGTGTTGTAGACCATTTTATGGCCGTAGTCCGCAATGCCTGTTACACTATGTTCTGTGGTAATTACATTTTGCTGAAACATCAGGCTCATTCTCTTGTATTGCTGCAGGGCAAAATAGCTAAGGCAGCTTTGCTGCTCAGAGGTGGCTGTGAATTACATTTTTGTTGAGCTGCACAGTGAGCTACAGCCTGCTGTTTATAGCTGCTGTCACTCAAGAAGCTGCTGCTAAGGCTTTTTTTTTTTTCTTTCGAGGAAGGCAAAAGTACAGCATGACAATATGAGTTTGCATGTATTAACTAAATCAGTGAAGTAAATGTTTAGACTTGCATGATCTACTTGACTCTTCAGGACAACATCAGCCGTTTTATAGCATTTGCTAAACTGGACACAAGTGGTGCAATACCACAAAAAAAGTATGACCTTTGATCTGGGTCGGGGTGCGAGGGCTCAGCTTGAGTTGTTCTTTGCACAATCTCACACACACAGTCGAGCGTCGGATCCTTTTTGTCAATAAAATAAAAGGGCAAACGTTAATCAGACAGCCGTGACTGCATGCTCTTTTCTTGCCTGATTAAGCACGCTGTCACTCAAGCTCTCCTTCGTTCCACATTAGAGATCAGTTTTTATTGCCTTCTTAGTGGTTCAGCTTTCTCCAAAAGTCGTGCCTTCACTTTCACTAGTCAAGATTCATTGTCCTGTTTGCGCTGCATCTCAGTTCAGGTGCTAAAGAATCTACTGAAGTCCCCAAGTTGTCCTTGAGCTCCAGGGTAGAAAAAGGTGCCTCTCTGGAGCACAGTAATGCCTCCGAATGAAGCCAGCTTGCTGTCAAGACCAATATATCTTGATAACAAAAGCAACATCTGTCTAGTTCAACCTTAGTGAGGGGGCACTCAGACGTCTCCTCTCCACTCAGGTAGGAAGGTGTGTGTGTGTCACGGATGTAACGAGAACAGATGAGAGCTTCATCCTCTAAATCTCAAAGTTGTTGTGTTATAAGAGAGGGCGATATGAACGGCCCTTCAACAGAAAGTGATCGCTCACAGCAAAGAAGTTTGCTTTGCACTATAATGTTGGTTATTATGAGACCGGGCCTAAGAGCTTTTAACCATCTGCTCTGTGGTTTGCCTATAGTCCATTAATGCAGTGTGTGGTGTTTACCCTTTATACACTGTGAGGCTGAAAAGGCAAAGACACATTAAATATTGACTCTGCCGGGGCTTCTTTTCAGTTCTCTGGAATAAGCATTTGGCAAAAATTCTGAGTAGAAATTCATCCTTAAGGCTGTGTTTGCTCGAGCTTCATTTCTCCTCCGATTCAGCCACATTGCTCATATGTGAATTCATACAGATAAAGCAAATATGATACATCGCTCGTGTAAGTATACAACATCTGATCAACACCGTAGACCAGTGGTTCCCAAAGTGTGGACTAGTCACATATTTATATAAATGTATTTATTTATATAAAAAAGTGAATTAAAACTGGTTATAGGAGGTGGTTAGTTTGTGATATTGCTCATTACTCTGACCTAAATTTCCTGCTCTTGTATTGAAGTTTGTGGGGGGGATTTTCTGGTTTTTAAGTGTCCCGCACCACTGCAGTAGACTATCCAAAAGAACAATCTTTTCAGGGGTCCTTTCTCTCTTTCTCAGATTGTCATGATGGTCTAGGCCGCAGATTTATGACACTATTTTCACTCCCCCTGTTCAATGATGTAATTGTTACTATTATATCCCTTTATAGCTCAGGTTTATAGAAACCTCTTGCAACTCTCATCAGCTGTCATAAACTAGTTAGTTATAAACATGCCATGAGCTGCATCTCAATTATTATTTTTACCTGCGAGCGCTGCCTTGTACTTGGCACCCAATTGACAAATGTTTTGCAGAGCTCGTCTTAACACCCACTGCTGCCATCAAACCTTGTACTAAATTTTTCACAATAGCCTGGAGTGGGAGGGGAAATTGGCTTGTGGAGTTTTTTGGCAAGGCTGTGAACTTATTACTTAATGGCTTTCATAGTCACACGCTGGCGTTGAATATAACACAAGATTTTTTATTTTTTTTTGCATGTGTGTAATGCAGTCATTCGTTGAATACATCACTTTGTTAAATAAAAAGGGAGAAAACATGAATGTGAAGCAGCAAACTTGGTCACATGTGAAAAGAGATGACGCCCGATGAGATATTAACTTGCATGCTGAAGTGAGGTTACTAGCTCCATATCAGATTCAGAGCCTGTCTTTTACACTGACGGCCAACAATGTGCTTGGAGATTCATTAATAATGTAACCAAACGAACTAGTCTCTTATGAGTACCTCATTCCCGGGCAGCCCTGAACCTGTACAGCTATACACACCCAGCAAAAACCTGCCAGAAAATGCACAGAAACAACGTTGAAAGCAACTTTTACAGACATCTAAATGGAGCTCAGTTTTGTTCTCTTGAAAAGGGAAAAGCCATCTTCTCAGGTCATTAAAAAGATGGCACTTTGAGTATAAATTTGGTTAAAAAGTGAAAAGACACACTTCCTCTTCACCACCTCAGCAGTCTCTTCCATCAGCCGATTCAGACTAAAAAGCTTATAGCTATGAGGCAACAGAACTAACCACTGTGACATATGGGAATTACAGGTTTTGACGGTCTTGTTGCCTTGACAGCCCTTTTAGACCTTTCTCTAATGAACAGAAAATTGCTAAGTGGGTAACCTTAAAGGGGTGAGCAGTTGAAATGAGGTTGAATTCCAGTATTTGCAATAACCTCAAAGGACCACTTTTCCCCCTTTTACTTCTCAACTACCTTTAAACATAAAGGAACGTCTATTTAAAAGCCAACGTCTGATTGAGCAGATTAACTACAGGACACAACGCCAATTCATGGATGTATGGTGCTTGGGAGTAGCTAAAAAGAAGAGGACGTTCCTCTTTGGATTTGCTTTATCTGTTAGCAGTATTACGCTGTCTGTGAAGTAAATTCAGACATTTTCAGCAGTGTTACTAAATGGAAACGCCTCTTGATCTGCCATTTGATCCAGACTGACATGTCTCTTGGATGGTTTAAGAAGAATTTTTGTGTAGATGGTTTAACCTGTTGTTGGGCATGGGTTTCGCATTTGTGGTGAGAAATTGACATGACAACTAATCCTCAGAATAAGGAGAACAGTGCTGAAGATTTCCTTTCTTCTCTTCCACCTTTCTTTTTCTTTTTTAACGTCTTCTCATCAGTGTGTTAAGCATTGTGTTGAGGGCTAATTAGCAAAAGCCAACATGAAACAAGCCAAACTAAGATTGCACACACCACACCTGCTAAATACCAGCTAAATACAGCTGAAAGCACCGCTGTGCTAAAGGTACAGCTTCACATGCCATAGCTTTAATCCAGTCTTTCCCTCATTAAATGATTTCTTCTGACTTTTAAGTCTGACAAATGTAAAGCTTTTTCTCTCGTCTACTTCTGAGGTTGCTTGCTGCAGTGCAAAATACTGTGTTGTCCTGAAGACAGTAAACTTCAAGTCCTAACTAGACCCTCACCTCTTGCATGTCCAGTTTCCTGCAGTATTCTGAGGCTCTTAGTTGCCTGGGTAACCCACGAGACCTAATGCTGTATTTCCCAGGTTACCCTCAGATTGTCCCCAAGCGCGGAGTGAGAGCTCGACTCATGAGGCTCTTTCCATGCTCCAAAGCCAAAAAGCCATCCTCCAGTAATCAAAGCAAGTGGCTCTTCCAAGGCTCTCTCTCTGTCTCCCTCCCTCACTCACTCTGTCTCTGTCTCTCTGATGATTTTGTTGCTGTTGTCTTAAGATGTTCTTTGTTTCTGTGGCTTTTTCCCAGAGTTTGGCATGCATACTCAGCACAGGCTTTAGTCACACATGATTGACGGAGCTGCAACATAAAATCTTTTTTGTTCTGTTTGTTGAACGTTTTTTGGTTTTGTCATTTCCGAAGAGAAAAATAATGCTTGTTTAAGTTGTGAAATGATTTTCTATTATACACAGGCAGCGGTTTCATCTTTTGCTGAAACAAAATAATCACATGTTGAAGATTAGTTTCATCATAATTATATGGTGAACACACAAAAAGAATGTCTGATGCTAAACAGGTCAGGTTAACATAAATCTGTTAATTACACAGCTGTAATGCCACAGTCTCTGGACTAATGTGATGATGAGAATGAGATCAAACAGGCATTTTATTTCCTTTATATCAGCTGACATCCCCTACGGATGCAAAGCATTTGTTCCATAGCAACAGGTTAATTATGGTCCGTTTAAAGATTTGGCCTTTTGACTGTGGGCTGTAATAAGCCTCTTGGAGCTAATGAGGCACTTAGTGTGTCACACTTCAGGTATATGAGAGCCCCTGCACAAGACAAGTCAAACACTGTGCTGTGAGGACAGTGCAGTCAGTGACAGTGCCCAGACAGCATCTGCTATCATTAAAGGCCCATTAAAACATTTCTCAGGGTTCAGCTGCCCTCTTTCATGAAGAGACTCTCTGCCACGTGGGCTTGTTGTGTTCTGGGGTCTCTAAAACTCTAATTACCTCTGCTGTCACGTTTGTTGTAGAGAGGAAAAGTGCATTCAGATGTTTTGTTTGGTTTTGTGAAGGGCCCCCAATAAAGGAATGTGGCGTATGGGGGGGGGGGGGCATCAGAACTGATCTGCTAGAATGGATTTTTCCATAATCCATAAAATGCTGAGTTCTGGCATTGTGAATAGTGTTTTTGTTTGTTTGTTTGTTTGTTTGTATAGCTATTCCCTGAAAGTGTAATGGGATATTTAAAATTCTAGCATCAAACAATACAGATTTGCAAAGATTCATTTCAGGTCTCACCTTATTCCTTCTCCTCTCCAGACAGCGTTGAAGATGAGCTCGAACTATCGGCCGTCCGCCATCGCCCAGAAGGCCTGGAACAGCTCGAAGCCCAGACACGTTTCTCACGAAAGGAGCTGCAGATTCTTTACCGCGGCTTCAAGAATGTAAGTGACAAGGCCACCGTGCAGCCTCAGCGCCATACATAATGTATACCTTTGTAAGCTTTGTTCTCTCTTGGACATCTCTTTTCCTTTTGGACATCAAAAAAAAAATTTTTCTTTTGATTTTATTTGATGTATTCTTTTACCAGCCTGCTGTAGCGAGCAGGGGTGCTTCTACTCGAGTCTCCTCAAGCGGCTCAACCGTCTAGATCTCGTCACCGTTCATCTTTCATTCTGCTTGTGTAGCAATAAATAAGCATCTCAAGAATGCCACTTTGATGGCTCATCAGCATCGTGCATGAAATGTTAAACTGTCTACTAGTGCTTACCACAGAAAACTAAAATCTCTGTAAATGGTTCACTGTGCCAGGGATAATTAGGTCATACCTTAAACCCACTACGGATGATTAGTAATGAGCAATCCAGGTCAAAGTCCTTGAGAACAGCCCAAATAAAACCACCTCACTTATATGTCACCTCTGGTGTGAGCCATAATGAGATGACCCAGAATTAACCCAACCCAGATTGTCTGGCAGTGAAAGAGGATAGTGAGAGTCCTGCGATGGTGAAATTCCCAGGAGGCTTCAGTTTCCTGTTGAACATGCGCTGCGCTCTAGCCAAGTCCCTGCAAAGCTTTGCCCGTTAGTCCACTTCCACTGGAAATGGAGTAAGAGGTAAGAGGTGTTCTGATGAGGGCTTTAATTTCATCCAGCACTCACAGCCACAGTGTTGCATGTGTTTATAGACTACCTCCATTTTGTCACAGTATAAACTGGAAGAAGTTATGCCTTCCAAGTGATGAATCTAAGTAACTCAAGTGGCCCTTTCAGCTTTCCTTGAGCACCATGAAGAAGACATACATATTAAATTGCCCCTCTGGGGCTCTTTATCAGGTACCTGCATATAAATATGCAGAATGTGTTTAAAGGAAACATGATTTTTGGTTCTGGAAGCTTTCTGGATTTAGTTTTTTAGTTAGCTCATTGTCCATTAAAGTACCATTAAATGTCACTTTTGAGCAGGTCTCGGTTGCACTGAGGTAAACAGTCTGTGTGGAGAGCGGAACACAGATTGCATCTACTAACCTGCAGTCATGAAACCACTGATATCATCTTATAACAGCTTATACTTACATTTGTGAATGATTACTGGCACACGGAACAGGAAGTCTTAGCCCCGAAGTTATCAGACTAGCTGATGAGTTTCCAGACTGAAACCTTGGTGGCATCTTAAATCTTTCATTTGTCAGCACCACTGAGTCAAATTTGACTAATACTAATAATGCAAATCACAATAGTAAAACATTAGTATATTAGCATTTAGCTCTGCACCACAGTGCCTCAATACAGCCTCACTGAGCCATGGGTCTACATTTTTAGTCTTATTATTTATTTGGAATAGGAAATCATAATTGTTCAGTTACTCCTGTCTACTGTGTAATAAGATGTGGCTGAGCTGGAAGCCAAAGTTGGACAAACAGAAAGAGTTATGGCACTTAAATTACAGCTATTAAATAGCTCTTGTCTATCACTAAATCTATAAAGTGGCTCATTTTTTAACTTCTGGGGTCAAACAACTCATCTTCGTCTTGCCCCGTCCCAGTGACAGTGGCAGAATGAAGGCGAGCTTTAAAGGCGAGCCAGACTAATAGAAGCTGGCATGGTTCCCGTGATGAGAGGTTTGGCCCTTTGTCCTTGGTATCCAGGGTTTCGAAGCAAATCAGACTTCTCTTACGCACGTGGCAGGATGAGGTCATTTGTCTTGACAACGAACTTTACAAGTTATTCACTTGTAGCGCAGGTGGTCAGAGTGTTGCTTTGTCCTAGATCCAGCTCTGTGTCTAGCAGGTCCAAATGAAACCTCAGGTCCTGGGCCTTGCTCTCAAGGCAGAATTTTAGCAAGAGGTTACCTTAAAGGTATGAGAGAATCTATTATTTCATAAATCCCTTGACCTCAGACTACAGAAAACAATACAATATTGTCCTCACGTCGGACTGAATCTTCTGAGCTTTCACAGTTCACAGTCCAGGGCACTGACTTGGGCATTAGATTAAGATCTCATACTTTCGATTCCATCAGTCATGATGCCTCTGTTCATAGGTTTGTTTCATTCCCCACACTGCTTATTGCTGCTTCGCTTCATGGGTCTCCAAAAGAAATTTCATGCCTGGCCAGTTTTGCATTTGATTGAATTGCATGTGTGATTTTATTATCATGGATGAGCTAATTTTACAAGCATATCAAATGAATACAAATACACTTTCTGATCTCTCAGTCCATCTAATGAAAATGGCATTGAACAATGCATGAAATGAAACGACATCCAAGGACAGGTGGAAAATGATGCCTAGATTTTTGGTCATTCTGGAAAAAGTGACAGATGTTTTGACCTAGAAGCGCACAAGCAAATATATATGCATGGAGTGCTAGCAGAAAAGTAAGCTGATTAATTTTATTGATATAATAAACAACAAAATGTTAACATTTTGATATTTATTATATCTTTAATTAGATAATACATTCATCTGTTGTTGTGTCACTGATGCATACTTAAAATAAAATTGATTTTGGCTTAATGTCTGTTATGTAACGTAAAGTGAACGAGGTCCTGACTTTTAGCCTAGCAAGATCAAAGTTTTTCTTGATGGGCCACAGTGTAACTATTTCTCTGAACTTTAAATCGAATTGCAGGGGCACTGCGTTGTATGTGATAATAAGATGACACACAGGCTTCATTCCCAATTGAAAAATAGCCTCCCTCACCAATGTCATCATCAGGGTGCAAAGAAACGCTAAAATACAATCGAGCTGAATTCTGCCGTGGGTGTAAGACTCGCTTCAACAATCTCTACTGAACTCTACCAGCTTTTTGAGCATGATTCACAGTAGAGGGAATAGAAGAAGAAGCTGCTATTTGAATATGATGGTCCCATTTAAGACCAGCTGTTATTAATGTAGACCGGCCTGTGCTTGTGTGTGTGTGTGTGGATGCACATGCACAGGCCCAGACATGCACATACTCTGCAAATTTAAGTTATGTTTCAAAATCCCCCTCCTTACTTAGACAGCATTTACTCGCACAACTACAACATGAGGTTGACTGTTGAGAGCTTGTTGTTTGTGTGGTTGTAGAAGATAAAGCAGTACAGTAACTAACAGGAGCTCTGGTAAAACAACAAAGAAATACTGTCACATGTAGAGATGCTTCAGTGCACTTTCTCTTTATGTGGATATGTGTGAAGTCCCTGCAGGGACAGAAGTTTTCAGTTTCTTACTAAACTGCAGATAAATATCCTGTGTACTGTGTAGTACTGTGTAAAAGTCTTGACACAGCCCTCGTTGTTTTCATATTTTGTTAGGAAAATGCTAAATAAGTGCAGCAATCTATTGAAAAGTGCAAACATACATGAGAGTATAGTAAATAAGGCAAAAATAGTTTGTACAATTCTGATGACCTTTATTTGGTCTGAATGCCTGAACTCTCTGAGGCAGCTTTCTTCTAATTTCTTTAAGAAGTCTTCAAGAATAATTCTCCAGGCTTCTTGAAGGACATTCAAGCTCTTCTTTGGATGTTGCACTGCTTCAATAATGTTGAAGTCCAGGCTCTGGGGAGGCCAATCCATGGCTGATAGTGTTCTACTGTGTGTTTTTCTATCCAGGGATACATTTACTGCATTGGCAGTGTGTTTGGGATCATTGTCATGCTGAAAAATGAAGCTGTTGCCAATCTGATGCTTTCCAGATTTTACTGCGCAGAGGATCGAAATCTGATGGTATTTTTCTGCATTCATAATTCCATAACTTTTGACAAACTCTCCAACATCACTGGCTGAAATGCAGCTCCAAACCATGACAGAGTTCCCACCATGTTTTATCGATGGCTGTAGATGCTCACTGTTGCGCCTCTCTCCTCCGTACTGTAAAATATTGACAATGATTTGCTCCAGAAATTTAAAATTTAGATTCATCACTCCATCAGACCTGTTGCCACTTATTCTCAGTCCAGTTCTTGTGTAATTTGGCATACCTCAGCCTTTTTACCATGTTTCCCCTTCCTTAAGAATGACTTCTTGACACCCACCCTTCTGCTGAGGTCCTTTCTGATGAGGCTTCAGTGAACAGTAGATGTATCAGCTGAATGCATCTCTCAGGTCTTTGCTGGAGTTATTTCTCTTTCTTAAGGACATGACTTTCAGATACTGTTCACCTGCTATAGATGGGTTTTTTTTAGGACTGCTGATCCTCCTCTTGTCCAGTTTCTTCAATTTTTTTTAAGGAAAGACAGCACACCATGCTGAGGTATGCCAAGTTTTTGGCTAATAGCTCTCTGAAATCAGCTTGTTGGTGCAAAAATACTATTTTATGTCTGTCAGACTGTGTTGTCTTTGCTTTCACAGATTCAACTAAAGAAATGATAATAAATTGTGTCTTTGCAGCTGCTGGCAACAAAGTGCTTGGAGATACAATTTAAAGTTGGTTCTTTGCTAACAACAACACTAACAACACTCATTCATCCCTTAAGTTAAGTGCCCTTTTTATGCTGGAATGATTCATAGGTCAGTGTTAGGTGGTTTAACAACTAAAAAAACATTCCTCTGAAAATGGCCAGGTACAAGTACTGCACTGAAAATGAGTGAAAAAGCTGCCAGTGTTCAAAGAAACATTTTGAAAGACCTTCAGAAAGCTGGAGAACTATTGCTTAAGATCACTTTAAAAATTACTAGAAAGTCTGGCCACATGGAAGCGGACTAGGGTGGCTTGAAACTTTTGCACAGTACTGTACTAAAAGATTAGACTTATTCGATTTATTAGTTTTCAAGAGTTTGCTGGCAGGTTTGGCTGTGTCTGACTGTGTCCCCTGGCACATTTGTCCATTAGATAATGTCAGAAAATATTCAGACACCTTCACTTTTTGGACCCTTTGTTGTATTTATTTGATATTATGAACACGATTAATTTGAAAATGTTTTCAACGAGTCTGCACTCAGTGATCCATAATGATGAAGTAAAAAGAAAAAAAAAACAGAGTAAAAATCAAAAAGTGAAAGCCTTAATTTACAAAAATATTCAGACCCTTAATGCACTGCTTTGCTGAACCTTCTGTTGGTGCCAGTTGCCACTTTCAGTTTTCTTTGGTAACTTAATAAAGAGTCCCCATCTGAGAGTCACTATGCTCCAACAAAGGTCTCTTAAATCTCCAGATGCCTCTGACTGTGACCATTAACACTAATTTGACACAGTTGGACTCCAGTTAAGTTCTTGACACTCTCAAGATTAATTAAAGAAAGCAGGAAGAAGTTTTAAAGGCATGCTGCTAATTTGTTATTAGGGGTGAGGACTTCAAAAATGCCTGTTTTATTCTTTTTAAAATAAAATCTGTAACATGATAATTTGCAAAATCAAAGGGGGTTCTGACATGACTGTATGTAATCAAGTCCGAATTTTAGCTTGGTAATTTGTTTTATGACCATTTGCTTGCAAAACAGTATAGCCTCAGGTCTCAGCTGAGACGTTTATTTATTACCACTTAACAAATCCTGTCATGCCAAATTAAGAAGTGAACAATTAAAAGTAAGTTGTAGAGCATATTAGCGCTGCTGTTACAGTATGAGCATGTTAGCATGTTAATCATTAGCACAAAGTATTGCTTCACGTGTGTTTCCAGTCTAAAGCTCATCCTGTTCACTTACTAATAATGTCTGCTTTAGAGTGTCACCAGGAAATTAACGTAAACATAAAGATTTATGCCTGTAAAAGCTTTTTGTGCAAATATAGTATAGATTATGTAACATTAATTAATCATGAAAATACAAATGCCCTTTTGTTTTACCTAGAAGGAGATTTTCCCCATAAAATTTGCATTCTGCTTCTGCATCTGCTGATTGGATGGTTAAGGATTTATAGCCTGTTTAAGGTCATACCAGAGCATCTCAATGGGATTTGAGGCCGGACTTTGTTTAGACCACTCCAAAAAACCTTCATTTTGGAGTGATGTGTGATGTTCTTTTTTTATGAAATGCTGTGTTAGGTTTACGCCAGATGTAACGGGACTCAAACCTTCCAAAAAGTTCAGCTTTTGTCTCATCAGTAGACAGAATACTTTCCCAGAAGTCTTGGGGGTCATCAAGATGTTTTCTGGCAAATGTGAGATGAGCCTTTGTGTTGTTATTGGTCAGCAGTGGTTTTCTCCTTGGAACTCTCCCATTGCCGCCATTTTAGCCCAGCCTCTTTCTTATTGTTGAGTCATGAACTCTGACTGTAACTGAGGGAAGTGAGGCTTGCATTTCTTTAGATATTGATCTCAGTTGTTTTGTGACCTCCTGGATGAGTCGTCGATGTGCTCTTGGAGTAATTTTGGGAGGCCGGCCACTCCTGGGAAGGTTCACTACTGTTCCAGGTTTTTGCCATTTGTGGATAATGGCTCTCACCGTGGTTCACTGGAGTCCCAAAGCCTTAGAAATGGCTTTGTAACCCTTCCAGACTGATAGATGCCAATGACTTTGTTTCTCATCGTTCTTGAGTATCAATTGGCATGATGTGTTGCTTTTTGAGATATTTTAGCCTACTTCAGTTTCTCAGGCAGGTTCTCTTTAAGTGATTTCTTGATTCAACAGGTCTGGCAGTAATCAGGCCCGGGTGCGGTTAGTGAAATTGAACTCAGCTTTCAACTGTGCGGTTAATCACAGTTAATTACTCTTTTCCACAGGGCTGGGTAGGTTTGGATAGCTTTCGCTTAATAAATGAAACCATCATTTAAAAACTGCATTTTGTATTAAAATTTTTGATTTGAAACACTGAAACATGTAACTTCACAACTTTGCAAAAAACACTGAGAAATCAGGAAGGGGACAGATACTCTTTCACGATGCTGTAGCTTCATATTTGGTGTCCACACAGAACAGAAACTACATACTTTTCATCTAACTCAAGTAAGACTAATTGTTTTCTTTGCAGCTGCAGTCTTTTGTTTTTACCAAAAATAAGGATCAATAATTATAAATTACCAGCTTGAATATTTTTCTCAGTCTGGGCACTTTGGATCGCTATAATTAGGTGTTATTTATTCCGAACATGATGGAGAGTACTGTAATTCTCCCCATTGCACATCATTATGATTCATATGCTGGTCCAAGCAATGACTTTCAGACTTCACAAATCAGGTTAGAGCCTGCCAAATGACAACGCAGAGACAGACTTGTTCGCATTCTGTCTCCCTTAACTCCTCCAAAACTTCTTTCTCACCTCATCCTACAAGCTATGCAAAACTGAGTTTGTGAGATAAAGGAGGAGGCTGTCAGGGGACTTGCGCAGACAACCTTGAAGCATCCTCTTGAAACACAAGACGCCCGTTTGAAACAAGCTAACAAGGTTTCGTCTTTATTTTCTGCCCCTTGCTGCACTGTTTCCCAAAGTGGCTGATCAGACGTGGTCACAGGAAGCAGTAAACCCACTGTGCCCTTTGAATCTAGTGAGGTTATTCATACTGAGAGAGCCTCTTAAGATGTCTGCTTTAAATCAGATTGACTGTTTTCAACTCTTGACTTTCATGAAAGGGTAGAGAATATGTTGATGCAGAAGTTCTTCCTGTATCTCAGAGGTGTGCATATAATCCTGGGTTTTTTTGTCTTTTTTCATCTTTGATTTTCTACAACAGCCCTCGCTGTGACCATTTTCTTCAATAGAAAACTCAGGGAATCACGGGGCTCCTGCCCTGGAAATTGCCCATGCAGGGGGAACATTTCCTCTGTTAAAGTCAATATCCTGCCAGTGTGCAGCTTCGCACCAGGACAGCAAAACTGAACCCATTTGCCTCCATCCCCACACTGCTCCGAGCAAGGTCATCCACTATGTTGGATCTTTGAAGAGAGACATGAGCGCCATTCTTGGATGTTCAAGTATTCGGTCTTTTCCAGTGAATGGCAGACACAAGCTGGTGACTTTGAACAAGTGTGGACAAGATATCTACTGAGGCGTGGATGGTTTTCAGTTTGAATAACAACAAGTTATAGCCAGACTTGACCATAATTGGCACAATATGAACTCACGTTTAAGGCAGGGGCATTAACAGAAGAGGGAGTCTTTAACATAGATGTCAAATAACCTGCGCATCTCCATTTTGTCTTCCAGGAATGTCCCAGCGGAGTCGTCAACGAAGACACTTTTAAAGACATCTACGCGCAGTTCTTCCCACAAAGGAGGTCTGTGCCCACTGTTTTGTTTTCCGGGCATGTTCCCTGTCTGCAAGTGCTTCTGCATTGATGGCTGTTTACAAAAAATTTCACTAATCCCAGATTGTATTAAGTTCCCTCTCCTTCTATGAAAACACAGTGTTAGTGAGAGACCGAGGGAGAGGAGAAGTTTGTATTCAGGCAGCCTTGAGTTTCTCACTATTGGCTCTCATCATTATGCAAAGATTCTACCCGAGGAAGAACAGAGGAAACATTAGGAGGCTTTGATATATCTGTTCAGAGAGAAGAAAGGCAGGCCAGTGAACATAATGGCACAGCACAGAGGAAACAATGATAAAACCCTTAGCTCTAAGCACACTGTTCTTCCCTCTCATCATGAGCCTGTTTTCTTTGAAGTTGCAAAGAAAAAGCTAAAATATATATATATATAATCATTGCTTTGAACCTTTTTCTTGTTTGCAGTAGCCACCACTGCCGGTGAGCTGCAGTCATCGCAGATGTTCTGTGATTCCTTGTTTGTTCTCTCCATAGATGCTTCAACATACGCACACTTCCTGTTCAATGCGTTTGACACAGATCACAATGGCTCTGTGAGTTTTGAGGTAAGCCGGGAGTTGCCAGGCTGCTAATGTGTTCGATTTCTTGCAAGAAACCATCGCAAGGCTCGACCACTGTGTGGGTTTGTTGGAAAAGGAAACTATCCTGTCAAAAAAACACTCCTACAGACGTACCTCAGAGTTTTGATGCTGCACCCTAGCGAGGCTTCACACTCGAGCATTATGTAACCTGCAACCCCATTTTTATTTAGCCTCGCCGAGTTTACTCAAGATGCTGCAACATTTGATTAATATTTATGAAGGGCGCTTATTTGCTTATTAGGACAGAACAGGGAACAGCTGTCATTATGCCAAACCATAGTTTCCCCGGCTAATGCGCGGTCCACTCTGTTCAAAAGCACGGAGGTTCCCCGAGGGCCAGCACAGAATATGAGTCGACTAAACTTTTGAATAATGAGGCATTTTTGATCTATGATGGCTACTCTTGCTGTTTCATCATTTTCCTCTAATTAATACCTGATAGAGGACGGTATCCTTGCAGAAATGTTGAAATCGGCAAATGCTGAAGTGCTTCACATACAAAGCGCGCACTGTGAAAAGGGCTGGGTTTGTCTCATACACTGCTGTTTACTAAAAGATTTATTTAAAATCTACAAATACATTATGTGCAGTTGTCAGTAAATCATGTTTTCACTACAGGATTTTGTCATGGGTCTCTCTATCCTCCTGCGTGGGACAGTCCAGGAAAAACTCAACTGGGCATTCAACCTTTATGATATCAATAAAGATGGATATATCACTAAAGAGGTATGTCTCCCAAAAACACTGCCGATAAACAAAGGTCCCAGTCCACTGTTAATACGCTTACATATTGCAGTACACTATGCACGCAATGTACTTGTTTGGGTAGTGTGTTGATTTTTACAGTCTCAAATCGAGCACAGCACCGCGACACTTTTAACCGTTACCTGCTGCGTTTTGCTAATATTTACATGCAGATTTGTTGATCCTGCAGACTGCACTAGATTTTTCTACAGTAAAGATAAAAGTGTACCTGTTAAACACCAAATAAAGCCAGGCTACCTGTGGCTGTAACCCATCTGCTTTAAGGGTAGTTGTGTTGTGTGCTCAGAGATGCTCTTCTGCAGACCTTGTTTTGTAACGAGTGGTTGTTGGAGTTACTCCTACCTTTTTGTCAGCTGAAAGCACTCTGGTTTTTCTCCTCTGACATCAACAAGGCATTTTGACCCAGTGAACTGCCACTTACTGAATATGTTGTCTTTTCTGTAAACCCTGGAGGTGGTTGTGTGAGAAAACCCCAGTAGCTCAGCAGATTCTGAAACAGTCAGAAACTGCTCAAAAATTGCTGATCTGCTCAGTCCGGCACCAGCAGCCACGCCGTGTTCAAAGTCATTTGAACTTAAATCACCTTACTTCTGATCAGTTTGAACTTCAGCAGGTCGTCTTGACCACGTCTGCATGCCTAAATGCATCGATTTGCTGCCATGCGATTGGTTGATTTGTGTTAACGAGCAGTTGAACAGGTGTCCCTAATAAAGTGGCCAGTGAGTGTATGTGAAACATGGATTCGGCACTATAAGTAAAGCTTAATAATGCGGCGCAGAGATCACCCAGCCAAACAGACGAACCAGGCCCAGCTTTTCCCACAATGTGACGAGACGCTGCATCGCTCAATCACACATGAAAACAGACACAAATGAATTTTCTTCTCTTTACGATGCAGAAACGTAAAATAGTCGAACTCTTTAAATTCTCAGGTTTGTTATTCAGACTGGACTTCCTGCTCATTTATTCTGTTTTACGGGCACCTGAATGAACGAACAGTCCCGGCGCAAATGAATCTTCTATAATGCAACAAGTGCTGATTAGCAGAACAGCGGAGGCTCGGGGCCTTTCATTTTAATTAGTGTTTGGCTTCTTTTTTTTTTTCTGCCACTGACCAATAATTCACCCTGAGATTACATGAGTTATACCAAACTGGCAAGTGATCCAAGAGCATTTGAGTGTTGGCTGAAGATATTTTGAAAATATCTTCAGTTGTTATTTCTTTAATGAAGGTACTTAATGAAAACTGTGCAAAGAGAGAATCATTGTTAGGTTTCAGATCTTTGAACTAAGACAGTCTTAGCTGAATTTATCTCAGTAATGTTTCCTGTGTGTCATAGGAAATGCTGGACATCATGAAGGCCATCTACGACATGATGGGAAAGTGCACGTACCCTGTCCTCAAAGAGGAGACGCCCCGTCAGCACGTAGAAGTATTACTTCAGGCAAGCAGGCAGTTGGCAGATTTCACTGTTTTATATACGAGGCTTTAGAAAACCTTTTTCTTTTTTATAGCTTTTCTCTTGTCTGTCTCCAACAGAAGATGGATAAGAACAAAGACGGTGTGGTAACCATAGACGAGTTCATCGACTGTTGCCAAAATGTAAGCCTGATCCCGGACATAGCCGCGCATACCACTGCTGGCATAATATCAGCTGTGCTCATTGTGTTGTTTCTTTTTTTATCCTCAGGATGAAAACATCATGCGATCAATGCACCTCTTTGAAAACGTTCTTTAATTTTTGGCTGGCTGCGGAGGCTTTGGAAGAGACCATCATCTTTAGCTTGGCCCAATTACTGACTTGGACTCATACTGTGTACAGTGTGCTATGCAGCCTTTTTGACCATAGATAAAATATTGTTCATTACACCGGGCCACAATTAGGAGTAGGCAATATGGTGCGAACACTCTGGAATTTGTTGCCTTCTAAACAAATTATGGATTACAGTTAGGTCTGGAAACTTATAGCTGAAATAGTGCTCATGAGTTAAAAGGAGAAGCTAGGTTGCGTTTGCGAATTGAAACCATCTTTAATTTCAAAGTTGATTTCCACCATCCGTCTCTGGAGTGTCGTCAGTGTTTGCAGGACTGTGTAAGCCTCTCACATTATCAGCACGGAGACGTCTAGTGAAAGGCTGCAGACACATTTCTTCCCGTTTTATTTACTGCCAAATCAAATCACTGTGACTTTCTACAGCGTACGAAAAACCCGAACGAAACATGCGATGTTTCAGCGTCACACTCCGCTGTTTTTACATTCCAGACTGGCTCCCAGTTCCAGAGTGTTCCTGCCTGAGCTTAGTTAACCATTATGGTCTTTCTGCTCTTTGGAGGAACTGTTTTTTTTTTTTTTTTTGTTTGTTTTGGGGGGGGGGTACGTTGGACCATTTTAAACTGTAGTGTTTGCTGAATCATTAGATAAACTCTATGAGAAACTTTTGTTCTTGTTTACTTGCCAACTAGGATGAGACAACACAAGGATTGTATTGATGCTGAAACTCGGACCATAATATCGATGGTTTGTCTACAGAGCACACAGGTAGCTCTATTTACCATCAGTATAATGTTATACAACCACATCTTTGTCATAAGAGAAATGCTGCTGTCAGTGGATTTCATTTAACCTTATGTATGTATATTTCCTGTAAAGTAAACCATCTATCAGTATGTTTTTATTTGGGTTTTCTGAGTTTAAACTAAGAGCGGCGTCTGGGATTATCTGTATGGTATTCTGGTCATTGTACAAAAGATTGTCAGCTGTACAGTATTAAATGAAAAGTCGCCCTCGGGTGAATTTCAGGTCTTTAGATTGGTTCATATGAGTCACTGTTTTTAATAAGAAAGGCCAGTGGGCTTTGGTTGTTGGTACAAACTTTGTATTATACTCATTAGTTTGGGTTTTCTTGCTGTTTGCCTCCTCCTCACCCTGTGGGATGCAGCTGCCCACTCCTATTCAGGCTGATTGGTTTGATTGGCCCCAAATGTTAGCAAACACGAGGCACGCAGGGTAGAAGTCTCGCTGACTACATCTTGCTTATCGGAAACTACTGGATTATTGAGAGAAGTGTCTCAAGTGTGTCTGAGTGTTTCTGTCTGACATGCTCTCTTTTTTTGTTTTCTCCTTTTTCACAAAGGCTTGGATATTAGACACAGGACATAGCCAGAAATAAGACTTGAGAACGGTTTTGGTTTATGGTTAATGTGTTGCAGCATTTAACGGTTTATCATGTTTATCATTCAAAGTGTACAG
>JAMQGT020004604.1:0-34482 GCA_024447675.2 Pterophyllum scalare
AAGAGAAGGGTGATAAAGACAAAACAAAGCCACACATTTCAACGAACAGGCGCTGGTCGCTTTTTATTTTTTATAAACAAATACATTTCATTCATTATTCATATCGATTACCGGCAATATCAATAAAAGACTTGCATCATGCCGAGTAGTACGTCTTTGCTGGAGGCTGATGAGGGAGAGTCCGAAGTCCCACCGCCGCTCCTGCACGCTTTCGCCGGTATGGGCCTTGAGGAGCATCACGGCGCCCAGAGTCGGACGCACGAGCAAGCTGACGAGAGCCTCCCCTTTCACCACCCCCCGCTCTCCCATTTCAGCGTCCTCGGTACGGTCCTCGACTTGAAGCCCTTACCGCTGCCTCGTCCGCCCTCGGGAGACGAAATGAACAAAACGGCAGCGGCCGAGGACGAGGAGGAGCCATTAATTGCAGCCGATTCCACGGGCTGCACCGGCGCCTCGTTGCTAGCACAGGCCCACCGCAACCAGCGACGCCCATCGGGGCCGGTTAGCTCCGGGATGGAGCACGTCGAGACGGTGTTGTTGTACAACGGAGACGAGCGGGACGATCCTGCGGTTGGCGGCGCTAGCATGACGATGCTATCGTCCGGCGGGTATGGAGACACGGACTACGGAGAGGCCGAGCCTTCGCTGTTGACCCGGCGAAAGAGCGTAAACACGACTGAGTGTGTTGCCGTTCCGAGCTCGGAGCACGTCGCGGAGATCGTGGGCAGGCAGGGTGAGTCGTTGTAGATTCGTGGAGCTAACGTTAAGTTGCTAACAGAGTTTAGATGAAACTTTGTTGGCAAAAGAGTTAGGCAGGACCAAAGTAAGAAGACTGCTGAGTTTTTTTGATAATTAAGAGGAAGTTTGGGATTAAAAACGGTAAGATAAAACGAGGTTGTTTATTTTGTCACAAGGAAAACTTGCATACTTAGCTACTAGCTTAGCATTCCTCCTCCTAACTGGGTCAACACTAACACCCTCGCCCAGCGCCCTTAAAAAAGTTTACACCTAAAGTTTATTTAGCCTCTGGAGCCCACTCTGTGTCCTTGTTGCAGTAGCTCGTCTGTATTATGGGTTTGTTGTCTATGGTTCGCTGACAGCGAGCCTCCCCGCAGACGTGCCTGGTCGTGCTCAACCAGCTTGGGCTTTGTCTCGGGGGGGGGGAGAGAGCGTAAAGAACAGTCGGTGTGTTGGTCACCATTGCTTTGCCACATCAGCTGCAGGTTATAGTTAGCTCCGCGACATGACCGATATGATTTCATCTAAATATCCCTTTGCTTTTCTTAGGCACTCAGCTTCCTTTGTATGTGATCTTTTTACATAAACTTTACATAGATGGTTGGGCTGGGTTAGTAGGAGAGTGTGATTATGTTTGAGAGCAAGTTGGGGGATGGTGTACAGACTGCGGTGTTGACAACAACAGGAAATGGCTCTGGTAATGATGCTGGACTCTCAACCACTGCTGAATGGAATATTTAATTTATAAACTATGCAACTTTTATATGGCATTAATGACTGGGAACTTATACTGCGTGGGTCATGATCTTTTATTAGTCCAGTGTGGAGATGCTGAGTTTCAGAGTTTTTGAATCTATGTAATATAATGTGGTTCATTTTTTAAACCCTTCCCTTGCCACTGTGACAGGCTGTAAGATTAAGGCACTTCGAGCCAAGACCAACACCTACATTAAGACTCCTGTAAGGGGCGAGCAGCCGGTCTTTGTTGTGACGGGGCGTAAGGAAGATGTGGCCATGGCTAAAAGGGAGATCCTGTCTGCAGCTGAGCACTTTTCGCTGATCAGAGCCTCTCGGAACAGGACAGCCCCTCTGACTGCTGGAGCTGGCCTCGGGACCCCGGCTTTACCTGGACGGACTACCATTCAGGTTAGCAAGCCTGACTTTAGACCGGAAAAAAATGCCATTCAGGGATAATCCTATGCATTGAATCCCATTAAGGACAACCACTAGGATGACTCAGTATTATTAGTGTCAACATTTAAGAAAAATTCTTGTGTAAAAAAAGGCTGTCTGTTGTGTTTGTAATTTAAAGCATGTCTAGCTAACTGTTATTGTTTCAATCCTACAGGTGCGGGTGCCATATCGTGTTGTTGGGTTGGTCGTGGGTCCCAAAGGTGAGTATTTAATTTGCTCTGTATTTGCGTTACTGCTGTATGCTCCAGTTGCTGGAAATCATAGTCTAAAGAGAGTTCATAAAACAAAAAAATCAGCGTTGCCCTTCATTTTCTTAATGATATTTAGCATAGATGGAAAAAAATTTGTAGGAGAGGTGTGAAACATGCAGTTTAGGATGAGTGATGTTTCACAGAGCCTGAGAAACAAGTTTCTTGTCCCCAGGTGGCTTCCAAATGCAGATGCAGACTGAAAGTGTACTTTGGAAGGTATAAGCAAACCACTATGGGACTACTCACAGATGTGTAAAACAAAGCTCTGCTATCAGGCCCACAACTAACAGCCTTGTGTTTCTGTATTGTCTAATGGATATCCTGTATTTCTAAAAGCCTCTGCATCTCGATGTCCTTCAGCTGACTCCAGAAGGTTCCGTTTTGCTCTCAGCTAATCTTTGTACACATTGCCCACCTGTTTGTCAAGAAGCCCGGAGGCTAATTACGTTTTGCTCACAGGAGTGTTTAACTCTTTGCCTTGTTGACATTATCAGCTGTGTGTCAAATAGCTCTGGGGTGTGGTTTTTTTTGTTGTTGTGTGTGTGTATAAACTGAACTGCAACAGTCCTTGTGACATTACGCTGCAGAGTAAGTGATAAGGTGTCAAAAAGAGTCACTGAATTTGAACATTTATGAGGAAACGCTGCGCCACACAAACAGAAGTGACAGGTGTGCTGTGGATTTTGACTTTCCAGGAAAGAGTGCTTACAGGCATTAAAACAATTCCAGGATTCCACTCCAGGATATTGTTTTCTTTGGTAGACACACAGTATTGACATTTGAAAAGGTTTCCATGCTAGATATGAACTCCTTGTTGTGGTCAGGTGGTGTGGACTTCAGCCAGGTGAGTCAGTAGGCCAGCCTGTAGTTTAGCACTGTAATTATTGCACAGCTGTGCTGCTTCCAATTTCAAAGGCACATTAAATTATTATAAAGAAATGCGTGTGGGGGGCTGGTTTGGCTCACTGGCTTGAGCAGCTGAGGCCTGGGTTTGAATCCATTTACTACCCATGTTCCCCCAGCTTTCCTATTCTGTCCTCTGCAGTTAATAAGGGATAAGGAAGTACGTAGAGCTGGTATGATTTGAGATTTTTTATCTAGCATTGTTATTGTAAGTAGTTTTATTACCTGCTACTAACTGTCAAGCATCCATTTATCCTTTCAGGAATGGTCATGCATGCTAATGGTGGACACTCGTATTAAACACGGACAAAGTTTCACATAATGAGGTTATGATTAGGTACAAGTAATTACTCTGGACCAAAAAAGCTCAGGCTTTAGAATGATCTTAATACTCTTGTTCTGGCAGTTTTTCTATGCTTGGATCTGTGTGATGTCGAAGAGAGGGGGTATTCTTAATATGGTCATCTCAAACAGAGCTCTGACTGTGAGTGCAAAAGGCCTGCCCACTTCCTGTTCAAACGCTTTTGTTTGCAGTTGGGTTAAGGAGCAGTGGAACTAAAGGGGTGGAACCTGGGTAATGTAGATTAAAGATTATTTTAAACTGGGAAAAGCTACTTTAATGCCATTCAGGAAGAAATTATGGGGTTGAAAATTCCTCATGATATGTCCACTTTTATCTACAAAGCAAAGTGACCAGAACATTTATGGAGTCTTGGTAGTCAATGTATATCCTTCTAATGTTTTGAGTAAAAGAGCTGGTCTGGTCATATCTTTCAGGAGCAACCATAAAACGCATTCAGCAGCAGACTCACACCTACATTGTGACGCCGAGCCGTGACAAAGAGCCAGTGTTCGAGGTTACGGGCATGCCAGAAAATGTGGACCGGGCGAGGGAGGAGATAGAGGCGCATATCGCCCTCCGCACTGGAACATGCGGGGGCATTGAGGCTCCAGGTGTAGACAACAATGACTTTCAGTTCAACGGGACAGATGTCAGCTTTGAGTCATCAGCTGGGTTGGGAGAGGCCGGATGGCTTCACGCAGGTGCATCATCACCAGGTGGCGGTAGCTTGCTGCCACTAAACCTCAATGGTACTCAGCGAGTCAATAGCAATATTAATAGTGGTGTCAGGATGTCTTCCAACTACCGCAATGACAGCTCCAGTTCCCTGGGCAGCGGCTCCAGCTCAGCTGATTCCTTTTATAGCAGCGGGAATGGCAACCGAATGGCTGACGTCAGCCCGACCTGTCCGTTTAATGCCAATGCTAACAACAACAGTAATGGCGGCAGTGCAAGTTTCTGGTTTGGCGAAGGGGGCCTTCTTCCCGTGGGGTCTGAGGAGCTTGTTAGCCTGGGAGTTGGAGGCTCCTCCTCAGGATTTGAGCCATTAACCATTTCCACCGCCCATTCTTCGCACCCTGCTGCACAACCACACATCTGGAGCCCCTTTGTGGACCAACAGCCTCTCCAGGCCTTTGATGCTCTCCAGTGTCAGGTAAGAGAAATTTAACAGCTGCATGCAACTTTGTGGCCTCCTGTGCAGTTTAAAGTCATTTAAATCCTTTTATTGTCAGTAGCATGCAGTGAGGGTTTGATATGGAAATTGCGGGCTCAAACTATTATTTATCAACACGCCAAATGATTCTCTCATGTATAAGCAATTTGTTATAATAGTAGATGCCTTAAATCCCTTAATGTCATGGTGTCATAACCGTCTGTGCTGCTGAACATAAGCCTCGGTAAGCTAAGTTAATATGTTGGTTCACAGTAATTTAATTCGCTAACTTTACCTCTGACATCTCCAGACAAGTCAGCCTGGGACACCCCGGCTCTCTCCAACCTTCTCTGGGGCCGACGCCTTGGAGCACCCTCAGGCCCAGCGTGTTCACAGAGGGCAGTTTGGCTTGGCTGGGGCCCTCGACACCCACAGGTTCCCCTCATACAGCTCGGCCTTCTCTTCCTCAAGTGATAGCACCGCCTCCTCAGCCTCCCCTCCGGAATCCTATCAGTTGGGGCTCGGATCAGCAGGGAGGGGACAGGATTTGTGCATCCAGTGTTTAAATAACCAGGCGATTGCTGCCTTGGTTCCTTGCGGCCATAACCTCTTCTGTCTAAATTGTGCCACTGAGATATGCCAGGGTCCAGAGGCTGTGTGCCCCGAGTGTCTGTCCCCAGCCACCAGGGCCATTCAGCTCCGCAATATGTGATTTTTTTTTTTATTATTATTTTTTTCCCCTTTATACCTGATGAGAGAGATCAGCCTACCCAACACTTATGGCTCATAATGTGAGCCATAAGTGACCCTAAAACTGATCCCAAGTCAGTGTTTAGGTGCATCGTAATCTGGCTTCCTCCAAGCTGGTGAGGAACAGTAGGTGAATGAGGAATGATGTTGATTTAGGGCATAGGTTAGGGTTCTGAGCCCGTTCACGTGCCTGGTATTGTGAAGTCTTCTTCCTTGATTGATCAACAAGAGGGTTAGAAGCCCTCTGTGTAGCATTGGGAGGAGGGGGTGGGGTGGGATATGTGATTTAAAAAAAAAATATATATATATATATATGTTATATTTTATGGTTGTTTTTTTTTTCCCCCTTCAGAACCTTTACTTGTTGCCTTTTTGGCCTTTTTTGTTGACATCTTTTTTTTTTCTCCCTATTTTATTTTGCTGCTGTATGTTTTTTTTAAATTTAATTATTGAATTATGACCCAGCCCTTTTGCTTAGAAAACTAAACCAAAAATAATAGAGGCAAATGAGTTTCTATATAGTGAGTCCCACATATGACTGTGTTTAAGGAAAAATGTTTGTCTTCTAGTTACTAAAAAACATTAATGCTGCAGTAAATCCAATACATTGTACACACGCTGCTTCCTCCTATCAGAATTCGGTATTTCCCAGGTAATTGGTGACGATATCAGGCTACTGACATGCATCTGAGCACCTTTAAAAAGGATACGATGTTTACATTCATCAGGAGTTCAATGAGAAGGTTTGAACACTGCTAATATTAACAGTGTAATAAGTATGCACATACACTCGTAGTGGATTTTTACTTTGCTAAGTAGTTGAAACCTGCAACTTCAAAGTTGTCACACTCCAACAGCAACCTTTTCTTGCCTCTTGTCTTTATTCTTTTCCCAGAATAAAGCCAACAAGTGGGTAGCTTTTTTTTATATATATATATATATATATATATATATATATATATATATATATAATTTTTTTTTTTTTGTAGAGATACCACTTCAGTATCGCCACGTTGCTTTCCACTTATACTTACAAACTGTTTACGGTAAACTTGTGCCTAATTCCATTCTGAGTGTAAACAGAAGTAAATCGGTTCAGCGGACACATGGCGTTGCTCTGTCTTTAAACAAACTTGTGGCCTTTTTGGGAAGCCTATAATTAACTCACAACACTATCTTCAGATACAGATTTTGGGCTCAAAAGAACACAAACTGACAGACCGAAGTCTTAATGTATTTGTCAAAGTTCAGTCTCAGAGGGGCTCCTTACTGGAACAAATGTTATATTGCAAGGATGCTTTCTTCCGCTTCCTGTTTTGTTGAGCTTTTATCGAGTGTTGCTTTATCTTTTTTTTTTCTTTCTTAGCACCAAACACTCTTATTTAGTGTATGTCTGTTTTCACATTCCCCCCCCCCCAGTTTATTTACTTCTAATTTATATGCCCGTTACGACCTCGTGTGGAAACAAAGTGCTGTTTTTCAGCCAGAAAGATATGCACAGCTTTTGGTAACATTCCTCCTCCCTTTTGTAGATTATACAAAAAAAATAAAATAAAAAAAGGCTAGTTACTCTTACTTAAATCTCACCTGGGAGCAAAAAGAAACAACTTTTTCTGAAACTATGAAGACAGCTGTGATCTGGAACAAATCCCTGTACTGTACAGGCAGGCTGCTGATTCTTTGCTTTTTAGTTTTGTGGCCATCTCAATAATATCCTTTTCTTTCACTTGAATGTCGACTCATTTGGACTGCTCCGCCCTGTGGCAGTCTCGTCACAACTTTTTGGCAGGCAATCTGTAAAATAATTCCAATGGGATGTAAAATTGAGATGAAGGCCACTCGTTGCTTCTCTTTTGAAATCCCACATCTCGTGTGCCAGGGCTATGCAAAATTCATCTCAGCACGAAGCACTAGGTAAATGAAGCTCCTTGGGTTTTAATCGCAGAGCTTAAACTTTGGCGTTAAACTTGACAGAAATAGACAGAAATAATCCTTCTGTTTTTTTTTTTGTTTGTTTTTTTTGTTGTTTTTTTTTAGTAATACATTTCTTGCTTCAATGACATGTTTCAATGGTACACACTTCATGTTTGATCAGCTCAGTTGCTGTAATCCTGTGCACTACTAAGCACAGAGCTCCCCATATCATATCACACTATTGACTAGCCGGGGACTTTTGTCCTCTTGCCTTCTTGGGTCTTTTTATATTTCTGAAAAGTAAATATATGGTACAAAAAGGATGGGATTCATCTCAAATCTTAGCTTTAAACATCTGTGTCTTTAGACTATTACAGGACTGAATGAATCCATGGACACTTTGAAGGGGGGAAGCACTGGACTGAGTTCAACTCAGACTGTGCTGGCACTACATTAGGTCAATACTATCGCTTTGTTGTGTGGACATTGGATTGCAGTCCCTCTGGCATTCCAGCTGCAAACAGTATTTGGGGGTTTTTACATGGCTTTGCTCTGTTTCTTTTAATATTTTGCTCATGGATCATTGAACTTTCTTAACAAAATGCAACCAAACAAGTCTTGAAAGTACAAAAAATCCCCCAAAACCCTCATTTACTTCTGTCCCCTTGGGTCATCTATCCGTCCCATTGTTTTTCTTTTTCATTGTTGGTCTTTTGCTCTCTGAGGGAATGCAATACACTGTCAGCCCTCAGTTTATTGATTTTAATCTATTTACATTTTATGTGTATGTATTATATAATATTACTGTTAATGACTGATAAATATACAGAACTTTTTATTTTGTTACATTTCATACACACACACACACACACACACACACACACACACACACACACATATATATATATATATATATATATATATATATATATATATATATATATTTAAAATGTTTACAATAAGATTTTGTAATTTTTTTTTTTTCTGAGTGATTAAGTGAATGAAGATTTGGAAACTCAGATATGTTTCCATGCAGGAGAGTGTCAGTGCTGTCTGCTTGTAGTCTAGGTATTAGTTTACAGTATTGATCACAATAGTATTGGTAGCTGCCGTTTAAACCTAGTGGAAATGGAATGTGCATCACGAGCATGTCTTCATAATTTACCGCCAATGTAAAGCATCACACTGCAACTGTAAAAAAGCCAAGGATCCAAGCTGCCTGTCATGTCTGTACACCACCAAATTAAGAACGGTATACTATTAAAATGTATCTTAATAAAAAAAATTATATATATATATAAAAAACATAATACATATAAATACATATATTGTTAAGCTGTACCTACAGTTCAAAGTATTTGCTAATTTTACTACTTTTGTTATGTATATGTAGGGGAGTCTTATGGCATATAAATTCTTCAAATTGAGTCAGGAGTTTAAAAGCAGACTATATTTTATAATGGCCTTTTAAGTTATTGTGGCCAAAGCACTGATATTATATATTTGCTGTAAAGAGAATTTAAGAGTTTTATTTTTCTGATATTAAAGTTACTTATTAAAGACGGTTTCTTTTAAAGCCACACTAGACTGCTGTCATTTATTCGTGGGTTTTAAATAAGACTCATCTAATGTATTCTGTGGGATCTTTTTCACGAGGAAATTAGGTACTGATTTCATCAGAATAGCTTATGGAAGTTTGTTTCTGCTGCTGAAAGGAAAGAGATGAAATTTTAAGCAATGATCTCAAAATTTAGACTTAATGACAGAGTATGTCTGATTAACTTGAAATTTCAAAATGCCAACCTGGGGTTCTGACTTAATGGATGGCAATTTAGTTTCCTTTTCCCAGTGGCAGAAACAAGCTTCTACTCCTTAGCACCACACTCCTCACCAGAGAGCATGAGTGCCCTGTGAGACCTGCAAAAGTTGAATTACTGGGCTCAAGTTTGCAGCAAAAGAATGATGCAAATTCCAGCCTTTAAAAAAGAAAAGATTCATATGGAGTTGGGTAAACGTCAAGTAAAATGAGAGCTGTTATCTGAACCTTGCTGCTCAGACTAGCCTGAAGATTAAGTTAGAAACTGAGATTTGAAGTCCCAGTTTGACCAAAGTTTTTAGTTTCAATAATTTGCCCTCCATCACTTTGCACTCTAACCTCATACACAGCTCTGTAGTTACAGCTGTGTGGGTATCTAGCCCTTTTCATTAACAATATCATCATTGCTTTGTTGTGTAGCTGTGAAAAAAAAAAAAAGAACAGGACACCACATAGAGAATATCAGGCCATGTTTAATTATAGACTCTCACATATGAAATACAGGAGAAATTTATATCTTCAATATGTAATAGTAGTCGGCATCAACTCATCTGAGCTGTCTTTTGGCTCCTATAATAACTGCAAGTCATATAAAAACATCTGTCCACTTTAAAGCACATCATATAACACTCTATTCTTGAGTATAAATTCTCTATCCTGTTTCCTGCCATGCAATCGACTGGATCCACGCTAATATGAAGAAATCTCAAGAGTTTAACGGTTTTAAAACACGGCTCTTCAAAGTTATGGTGACATAATCCAAACTGGGATGAGACCTAACCACTGCTTAGTTATGATTAACTGTTGGGTAGTAAAGTTCCCCATCTACAAAGAATAAAAGGACAGATGCACATTCATAAAAAATGCTTTTCATGAAGCCACCACTGAGCGGAGGCTTGATGTGTAAAAATAATGATGAAAATCATGATGGTTGTGAGTGATCAACTTGTGTAACCTGCATCAAACCGCAACAGAATTCATCACACGCCACCAAGGACATCGTATCAAGCGTTTGTTGATATCTCATTTCTGTCTGTCATACCCCACCTGTTTCAACACCTTTGAGCGAAGCGGTCTTTTAAATTCAAACAGAGGTGGAACGCTAATGACCGGACAACTCGTTTAATCTGGATTTGTCTTTTACACGCCTTCTTTAAGAGATCGGCTTCTAAAATGTTCACATATTAAACTGGATCATTTGCCTAGGTTACATCTATGCAGATCAGAACACACAAACACCAGTACACAACAGGTGCTGGTTTCTACTCGCTTCAGATATCAATTTGCATGCAATGCAGAGCAAATGAATCACTCCATTTTAAAAAGGGGTCTCTTTGACATTAAAGTTCATGCAAACCCTGACATGCATTTCAAAAGCAAAGTTATTTACATGGATTAAACAGGAAAACAAAACTGCAACTCAAAAAAAATGTCAGATCAGCCTAAAGAAACCCTAAGATGTGTGTAAATGAAAAGTGAGAGGGCAGAAAGCTGGCCTAACGTTGCATACAGTTTCATTTCAATACAACTGCATCACACAATGCTGCCTCTGCTGACAACCCTATGTTAACTATATATCACTCTATTTGCTGTTATTCATTTACCACCTCAAAACAATGGTTACTGAATTAAATCGAGGAAAAAATAAAGTGCTAAAAATATACTAACGTAACAAAAATAAAACCCCAAAAATATATCAATATTGCTGGGAACTGTCTTTAACCCTCTTCTTTGTCAGTAAACTATACACAAGTGACCTGGATCAAGTATTATATAAGTGGGCTGCAAGTCATAAGATATCCAAGTGCAATTAAGTCTAGGCATTAAAATCCAATTCAAAAAAACAAAACTTCAGCTCTAACACAGTTTGGGAAAACAGCTGCCAATGACTGGACTTCATGCTGTCATGATCATAGCAGACACGATTATGTTTCTTAGTAATTATTACTTTGGTTTGCCAAAATGTTCATAAACCCTGCTCATTATTCTGTGGACAAAGGAAGATTATCTGTCTGCCTCTTCCCTGCTTTCTTATTTCAAGCTTTTTGAACCTGAAGAATCTGAGCTGTTTTTGTTCTCAGCACAAAAATGAGAAGGTAAGCAGACTGTTGTTGCTTAATGGAGAGTGTATCTGAAACGGATGGGAGGCAACCTTGGTTGAAAATCACTAATGACGATCACCTTAAGAAGCATCTTATCTGAAGTGACAGAAATGCATCAGCTGTGTATGTTTATGCGGATGTGCATTGTGTCTGGTGTGAAGCACTTTGTAACGCTGGTTTTTTAGTGCCATGCTAACAAACTTTATTAATTACTTTTCAGTTATTCTTAAGACACTAATCAGCCAAAACATTAAACACACTGCTCACCACCCATCTAAAAGTAATGTTTAGGAAGGCAGCAGCCTCTAGAAGGACAATACACCCCGCTGCAGGACCTCCAATCTACCTAATAACCTCCCTATCTAATAAAACAATTGTGAGATTTTGCTACTGTCAAGATCCCTGTGCCAGACAACCAAAGAGGTCTATGTCGATCAATGTGACGGGCCAGAGATGTTTTACCAGCACTAGGAGGACTTACACGATATCAGGGAGATGGTTTCAATGTTGTGGCAGATTGATGTAATCTATCACCCACTAGATACCTGAACTTTACATAACACCTCCCAAGAACTGTAGGACAATATTGTCCATAACATCAACCAGGTGTTCTGCTCACTGCACCACACACACACACACACACACACACACACACACACACACACACACTCTATAAAAGAAATGGTGGGGAAAACTAGGACATCCATCAGGTGCAGACTTGCACCTATCATATAAAGTCCAAACCCATAGTTTGACAACACTACCAAAAAACAAAAACAAAAGAAGTCCACAGAGTTGTTTCAGTTAGGGGGCTGGAAGTAGCATTCAGGTCTGGGGAACGTTGGTTTCCCCCTTGACATTCGTGGTTGGCTGAGAACTGAGCTGGTGTGGAGAAGCGTTCCCCTTCAGAGTGCTGCTGCTGCCTTTCTATTCAGCCTGAGAGCTGATTGCACTCAGGTGTACTTCCAGGTGTAAAGCAGTCTGTAACAGTTTGAATGAAACCTGGCAACACAGATGTTCTTGCCTGTGTCTGAGTTTAATATCCATCAGTAGTGGGTGGTTGTATTGGTACACATTCCAGTTTAATGGGATCTGCAGGTCACCCTTGTGAATGAAGTTATGACATTTTTAAACCATTAAAGTCATTCCAAATCAAAGGCATCTATCCAAAATGTGGATAAACATTTCTTTAATATACAGCTTTGGGTCATTTTAGTGTCACAAGCTAAAGTTGGGGCCACAGTGCACAAAAGGTGGTTTAAACACACCTGGAAGTATTTATTCATGTGGACAGCTTCAGTTTCACTCTCTCTGCCCAAAAGAATTCACTGAGGAAGACTTTCCACTGCCACTGCAGTGAGATGCTGCCATTATAAAGACCTCAGTCAAGAGGCTGTGGGTCTGCTATGGGCATAGTGTGAAGAACCTCATCCAGTAACTGCAGAGCTCTGTGCAGGTGAATCTCAATCCAGCACGGGGTCTCCTTGATGCTCTGGCGTGGGTAGTCAGGCCCCCAGCCCTTAACAAAACTCATCCTGAGAATACACAGCCTCCGGAGATCGTCCACACCGATACCAGCTGCTGCTGACAAACCTGACAGGACAGAGAGACAATTACAATCAAGGCCAGTGTGACAATAAACACAAAATGTACCTCTTATTCAGGCAGTTTAGCCGTTTTCATACATGAACTCAAAACAATGTGGAGACCAAGTCTGAAGTTGCCATGTCTCACTACCAGAACACAACAGTCTGCTTAGTACTAAGCCTGCAAGAGGCAGGGCACAGGAAAAATACTCACTAGCTGTGAATTCACTGCACTAATAGAAGCTAGATCTTCAAAAACGTAATAAATTAAAGCAATCATAGATCCCTGTCTGAGCTGACTATATCAAACAGTTGTTCTCATATGCACCTCTGTCGGGTAATATCTAGAAAAAGTGATCTTCAGGTGAGGTTTCAAGTGATTTCCATTAACTACAAATGAAAGAATTTATTAAAATTAATAGTAAGGAACATTTTTAGGTCAAAATAGACTGGTTCCAGCTTCTCAAATTGTTTTTATTTTAATATACTTTGATGACAGTAAATTGAATATTGTCGAGTTTTGGAGAGTTAAGAAAGAAATATCTGAATGTCAAATTGTATTTATATGAAAGTGACACATCCAGAGCAAACACCACATCCAAAATTATTTGCAGTCGCTGTCTCTTACTAATAGCTGGGGCTATCCCTCCTACTGATCCAGGTCCAGGGATGTTTCCAGCCACAGCTGCTGCTTGAGCTGCTGCTGCGGCTTGAGCTGTAGCAGCCTGCTGTTGCATCTGTCTGTGGCACTGACGAAGGTCAAACACCTGGTGGGACAGGAGACACTTTTAATATACCATTTATTTACATTTCTCATGCAAACCTATGAGGTTATTACACAGCAAATGTTATCATGGAGTGACTCTGTCCTCACCTTGATGTAAGCGCTGGGGTAGATTTTGTGAACAGCATCTCCAGGGGCTCGGCCTGCCTCTCTGTCCAGGTAGTAACTCTGAACAAACACTGCGTGGTCACTGAGGCATCGCACCCACACATCTCCCTCGCCTTTACACTCCAGCTGGACCCCTTTACCAATGTGAAGTCTGCCAGAGATAAATAAAATTTTTTTTAAAAGAGATGGAAAAAATGCATTTCCTGTAAATGCGGGCATCATGGGTCATGTTAACTTTGCACTTTCCAGATCAAGTTCTGGAGATGTCCATAAACAAGGACTTGTTTCATGGATCATTTCAAAAATAAACACACAAAATGGCTGTCATTTGTGATGTGGATACATATGTAAAGAGACATAACAGTGATTCCAAAAAGCTACTTTCATTCAGAGTAACAGGTTAGTGTTTTAAATTATTCCTGTAAAATACATGTTTATATCTGGAAAGCTGTAGGAGACTCCAGCTGTTTTCTCTCTATTCCTCTATTATGCAAGTCCCCACTTCCCTAAATCTATAGTGCTGCAGATTGTGAAGATGGCATGACCCATTGAGTATTCACTGTCACATTTACAGGAAATACCCCAAGTTATCATTTAAAGCTCAGCAAAATGTGCCATATATTATGTTTCAAGTCACATGACTTCATGCGAAGATGTTGGTAGAATGAAGGGTCTCTAAATAAATAGCAAGGCATAAACAGAAGTTATAAGAACAGATTCTTTTGAACTTTCTATCTACAGTCATGTGAACAAGAAAGATTTCTATGCAGTCTTGTGAAAAACTAAGTACACCCTTACTGCTTCCATAGGAATTAAAGGGAAGTAGCTGCTAATCAAATAAACCTGATTAACTGATCATCAGCAAGCACGGCCACCTCTATAAAAGCAAAAGTTTTGGCAGTTTGCTGGCTTGGAGTATTCAGGTGTGTGTTAAGACAATGCCGAGGAGGAAAGACGTCAGCAATTATCTTAGAAAAGCAATTATTGCTGTCTATCAATCTGGGAAGGGTTATAAGGCCATTGCCAAGCAATCTGAAGTCCATCACTCAACAGTGAGAAAGATTATTCAAAAGTGGAAAACATTCAAGACTGTGCCGATGCTCAGAGAAATTGCCAAAAACAAACAAACAAACAAAACAAAACCCCAAGAGCTACATCTCATACTCTACAGTGAGCATGTTAAATGACATATCACTAAAACATTATATCTAAACATAATATTGATGACAGTAAAATTAGAAAATGAGACCTGTTAGCCTACAGAGCTCTGCTGTCAAATGTTTTACTTGTACGATATGTGAAATCTTGGAACAGAAAGTAATTTGGCTGTAGATCGACCATCACTGAGCTGATATTGTTTTACAAGTTTGTTTTTTTTTGGGGGGGGGGGAGTCAAAAATTGAGAATCTGTCTGGAACATTCTGTAGACCACTGCCCAATGAACACTCATACCAAGTTTCAGAAGAACTGCTCAACAAAATAAGGGGGAGTAGAGATTGAAGTTAAACATCAATTAAACAGTATTTCTTGAAAATTTATAAATAAATTTAAAAATCAGAAATGTATCTGCAGCATTTTGTATCGATTTGCCCACTGGATACTTGTAGAAAGTTTAAAAAAAAAAAAAAATCCAGCCAATAAGTCTTGAGAAGTAGTCATTGAAAACTGTTTTTCACATGACTGTATGTAACATCTGAAACTGTTCAGTTTCACATCTTTAACCAAAACCGATACAATTTAGCTGTGAACTTCATCAAAAATACAAGCGCATCACAGTTCATTCTTCTTGTTGGTACCTACCTTGCTCTCTCAATAGCCTCAGTGCGATGTACATTACTGAGCTGGCCCAAACAGAACCTGTCTCCTCCTGAAGGGTCAACGTAGCCATCTACAGTCACTATGGGGCACGAAGAGGGCACTTTAAATGTCTCCCCAACCTGAACATCCATCTCAAAGTAGGCAATGGAACACCAGTAGTCAGGAGCTGTAACAGAATTAAGAAGATACCAACACTTTCACTTCATCAATAGAAACAAAACAACAGTGAAACCAGCACTTCCTCAACAAGGCTATAGAAACTTTAGCTGCAAGGTATATTTATGAAAGAAAACCAGGCCACATTTTACAGTTATAAAAAGAGTGATAATTGATTGATTTCAGCACTACTTGCTAGAAAATAAACTTAAGGGCCATTCATCAACACACCTCCATACATAAGCAATAATTTCCAATCTATTCACAGGCTTTCTATTAGAATCACACCTAAAACAGGGTTTGTTCTTTTGTGGCTTGTACTTCCTCACCTGGATGATTGGATATAGGAGGCTGAAAGGCGAGCTCATTGTGCACTGGCCCTGAGAGAAAGATGATATAATGTCAGTGATTATTTGCTCGGCAAAGAAATGTGATTTTCTCTACAGTTATAGTTGTAGTGACCGTGTGTACCTACAGTAGTGTGCTGGATGTGGAATAGGAGGGTGGTGCTGTAGATGACCGTTGGTGTGGTGGGTTATGGTGGGAGTGAAGCCATTACCAGTCCTGGACCAGGTGGAGGTGGCATCTGAGGAGAGAACAGAAGTCAGCTCTGAAGCTAAACAGACAAAGAGTAGACATTCCAGCACGTATGACACACTTTCACAGCAGCAACTCAAAGCGGAGAAGCAAACTATATGAAATATTAGAGAGTTTCAGTATACAAGTATACAAGGTAACATTTTATGACTGTATCTTACTGCCTGATCCAGCAGCAACAGCAGGGAAGGATGGCATTGAGGCAGAAGTGGAGGCCTCAGTGGGTGGGAGCAGATTTGGGGTTGGAAATGATTCTGACGGTGGCGGTCGGCTACTGGTTGGGGGGTGCTGGATGGTCTGGAGGGAGTGCCCGCCCTCAATGGAGGGCAGACTCTGCTGTCCGTCAAAATCAAACTCATCCTTAACAATCATGGGTGAGCTGTGCCCAGCTGAGTTGTTTATCGTCAGTCCTGATAAGTCTGCACAGAGAGAAAATTATTGGCAGGTGGAACAGATTACTGGCAGCATCAGACTCTCATCTGTATGCAGATGTGTGTAAATATGATGACACTTAAGGCAAAGTAACCCTCAAACTACAATCTGTGTTACTGACATTTATGTCCTCAGCATGTAGTCTCATTTTCCTTCAGTACAATAAAGGAAACATGACTCAAACTTGTGATGCTGCTTTTCTTCCCATGGGCTCAACTGCAAACTAGCCAAGTTCAATTATGGCAAATATTCACAATTACTTTGGGCAATACTGAAATCATGATTTATCAGTATTATTTCTTGTAGACATCAGAAAAACACTGGACTGGTTAAGCTTTTAAAAAGAAGAAACTTTTTTGTTGACTTCCTTGCGCTTTAATTATAATTCAAATGACAACACATAAATAAATGTGAAATAAACTACATTTTTCATAGTTTGGCACAGAATGAATTTGGACTTATGGATGAGAAACACTGAATGAAAGAGAGAAACACTTTACAATAATTTTACATCGCAATTACTGTGTTTTAATGACTGGTGGACACCAAATTTGTAACAAATTATAACTGGATTAACTGCAAAAACTTCCAACACTACTCACCTATACCAGGCGACACCACTCTCTCATAGTGATAGGGGTTGACGCACACACAGTCACACTTGAGGTCAAAGGCAAACTGGCAGTATTTGACGTGCTTCAGTTCATTCTTATGCAGGTCAGGCCAGCGCCACAGCCGGGCATAGATTACATGAGGGAAGCCTTTACGTCCAGCCACCTGGGAGCAACGACAACAAGGAAAGAGGTGCAGGAAAGGAATGCAGAGTTAATTTGTACACTTGCTGCCCTTACAGGTGAGGTGAAAGACGATGTTAAATAATCAGTTAGAAGGCAGGAAAGGACACCCATTTTCAGCTGTTGTGTTGAACAGTGGTTTCTGACTAAATAAATACACAGTGATACAAATACAGGCATGAGTTTCACCCCCCCCCCCTTAAGAATGGCTTCTTGACAGAACTGAAACCATTTCTGATGAGGCTTCAGCAAACAGTAGATGGATTAACTGAAGAGCCAGAAGCATCTCTCAGGTCCTGTGTCAGCGCTTTGCTGCATTTTGTAGACAGTTTTTCAGGCCTGCCATTTCTTTTGTCCTGCACTTGTCCAGTTGCTGCATTTTTTTTTAAAGGACTCACTGCACACCATGCTGAGATATGCCAATTTTTCAACGAATTAACTCAAGACTTTTTGCCCAGTGCGATGTGCTATTAGCTGTAAACCTAGACGTTATGCTAAATAATACTTTCATCAGTTTTGTATTAACTTGTGAAACAAATCATTTACAGTGAAGATAAATAGTTTGATGTCCCTCAAACAGATGTATAATTTACCTGAGTTTCTAAAACCTAATCACCACTGCTTTGTGTCAGGCAGAAACTGCCTTTATATTTAAGTACCTGCAGCCGTCCATCTAGTGTCCTCTGAATGGTCACACACTTGCTCGGATGGGCCCCGTTGGTGGTGATCGCTGTGATGAGAGAGTCAAGCTCATCTTTTTTCTCCTTCAGTTTTTTCACCAAGCTCTCGATGGCACGCTTGGCAAACGTCTCGCTCTCGCCACCCTGCCTGTGACACATGAGGCTGTGCACAATGCTCAGGCAGGCATCGTTGCTCGTAGGAGTGTTGGTGATGGACATCTCGACTAATGTTTTTCCCGCTGCAGCTTTCTCAGATTGACACAATTTCACCTCATTGTCGAGAAACCGGGTTAGAGAGCTCGTCACAGTTCAGCAGTGACTCTGAGTACGACATATGACAAGATCTGAAAAGAGCGGATAAAATCAAGCAATTTTATACAATGGTTGATAAAGCTTTTCAGTCATTTTGCACCTCTACATTGTGGGGCTGTACAGCTCAGCTAATGTCAATTAAAAAGACCTGAGATAATACATCTTAACATAATTTTTCCTTTGAGTTACCGTCATGTTAATACAAAAGACAGATTCGTTTTCCAGGAAAAATAAACTAAACAAAACAACAAACAGGGTTTCCGTTTTGAGTCTGGGCGGCTGGCAGCAGGACTGAACCAGAAACTCTAAACTCTAAGTATTTAGGCGTATAATTATAACGCTAGCTCACCAACAACCAAATGACATGGTGAAACGACTTTCCGTACATCCACAGCCGAATTCAGAAGCTTCCGTGGCTCTTTAGTCTCGGGTAAAAATGAAGTTTTCTTGTGTTCCCTGACTGCTCAGCTAACTAGCGGCGCCAGTCTGGCTGCCGTTTGCTCGGGGAGAAGCGTCAGTAAATTACTGTCAATTGACAGCCACAACCGGAAGTATGCGCACAATATCTCCACAATAAAAACAGCACTCACATTGGCTAAGTCTATAAGCGCATTAAAAGTCGATCATACAAGCCACGAAACACTACTACAAAAAAGACTCACAAATCTCTAGGGGAAACGTCATAGGATCATTGACTGTCAAAGGTGCAGATCCGTCTGTATTTTATTTTGTTGCGCTTTCCCGGATATAACGGCTTTATTTAAAGCCACTTTGCCTGTAGTTCGTTAGCTACCTGATACCAAAATATCAGATAGCAAACTACATAACGTGCTACCGTGAGGTTAGCAGATATGTTTGTTATTGTGGCCAGTTTCGCTGCATACAATATCAAGCAGCAACATAACCACACAAAACTAGTAAAACACTGTTTGGTACGTGTTGTCTGTGCAGTTTAAAAACATAAACTCATTTTGGACTTTGAGAGCTTCCACTTAGCACTTACCTGGAGTTAGCTGGTGTAGCAGCTAACAGGCGAGCCCCCAAGTTGCCAAACCGAGAGGGGGCCAGCGGTGGGTCTGTGCGAGTCCTGGACACCTCCTGGATTATCCTTATAAATTCCAGCAAGTATTTTAAGCAAACATGGGGAAAAGCTCCGTTGTCCACAAGCCTTACCTTTACACCCTATAAAGTAGAAGGCGGATTAAGTCGCAGTCAAATCTCAGCTTTCGCGGTAACTCCTCTCTAACCATTTCCTTCAATGGCGCATGCGTAAAGAGAGTTAGAACGTTCTCATGATTTTATTTTCACTGTTTTAGCTGATGATGTCTAATACAAATGCGCGTATTGCCATAAACTGTAATGCATCAACTTCCACTAGTACAGCTGCTTTTACAGTTATTGCAACAAATTATTACTGCTACATCTTCTCACCAAATCAAAGTTCTCATCTACCTGTACCCATACAATCTGTGACTGTGACCTGCACCTAGCTTGTTTTCCCTCAATTTCGCAAACTATGAGGTAATTAATTTCAATTTCTGTCTGTTTCAAAAAAAAAAAAACATAAATGTAGATGTATTTTTTTCTTATCTGTTTGCATAGGCTTTCACAACTTCACTCCTAGAGCAGCAAACCTCAAGGTTCCTGTTGTAGGAGTAGTGCAGTGGAAATACTCCCAAAATTTCGAGATACCCCTACCAGAGGTACAATAAAGGAAAACAACATTGACTTAGTTCTCTAATAAATGACATGGATTGTTCTACCTTTGTAGCGATATCTTAAAATTGGGGGGTATTTCCACTGCATTAGAGTGCTTTGGTTAAGAGGTGATTTTCAACAAGGTTTCCAGTAATTGCATGATTATGGATTGAAAGGTTTCACGTGATTTAGATTTTGGGCAGCGATTAGGTTTGCACCTGTCTTCAAAACAAATGCTGCAAAAGTCAACTACAGATGATAAAATACTCATCAGATATCAGCTTTATTATTTTTGTTGGATGGTCCGTGACTGAAATTGAACTTTATAAACCATACATTTTTATCCATGCTTGTTATCACTTAGTAAATAAGGGTCACCTCATTTGCAAAAATTTGTGCTCAGTCAATATTTGATACTGATACACTGTGTAGTGAGAAGATGTCAGTTTACACACTTCTTCTTTCGGCTGCTCACTTTAGGGATTGCCGCAGATCATCTACCTTCATCTCACCCTATCCCTAGCATCCTCCTCTGTCACAACAACCATCTGCATGGCATCCTTCAGTACATCCATGAATCTTCTCTGTAGTCTTCCTCTTTTGTTTCTTCCTGGCAACTCTATCTTCAACATCCTTTATCCAATATATCCGCTATCCCTCCTCTGCACATGTCCAAACCATCTCAGCCTTGCGTCTCTAACTTTGTCTCCAAATCACTCAACCTGAGCTCTCCCTCTGATGTACTAATTTCTAACCCTGTCTATCCTTGTGTCTCCCAATAAAAATCTTAGCATCTTCAACTCTGCCACCTCCAGCTCCTGTCTTTTTTGTTAGAGCCACCATTTCCAAACCGTACATCAAAGCAGGTCTCAGTACTGTCTTGTAAATCTTCCCTTTCACTGCTGCTGCTGCTATTCTCCTATCACAAATCACCCTGGACACTCATCTCCATCCACTGCACCCTGCCTGCTGAGCATGCCTTCCCCCTCTTCCTTTGCTTTAGGTCAGCATTAGCACAGTTTCCACCAGCACCCTGTTGGCCAGCAGCACTGGAGACAGTCGATATTAGCCTGGACCCTGACCAATCTGGTTTGGAAATCTAATTTTTGATGATCTGCATGTTTGATTTGACAAAGATTTTATGACAAATGCCCTTTCTGATGCACCCCTCCCCGTTTAACCGGGCTTAGGACTGGCACTAGGAGTACACTGGCTTGTAGCTCCCCTGTAGCTGGGTTAATATGTCAGTTTACACACATTAAAGAGGCTGACTGGTGAGACCAGTGATGAAAGATATACAGATATATACATATCATATATAAAGTTACCAAAGGCTGTAACCTTTACAGTAAGGCAAGAGGTCACTGTAATTACATATTTACATACAATCACACACATACCTCATAATCTTTGTAAATGCCATACTGTAAATACACTTCTCGGCAGAAGGAAATGTTTCATTTTGATCTTCCAGTGTTTTACGAAAACATGAAGGTTTTATTTCAGCTCCTCCATGGTTGCTTATTTCACACATTATTTTCCCCTCTGTGCTTAACAAGGTGCTAATTACAGACATGAAAACATCTGCTGTGGTGTTTATTTGGGATGAAGAGTAGACACTGTTTATCTTTGATGGCACGTTCATTTTACCCTCTTCACCTTAAAGAGAGCATGTTTTGCACACACACGTACACACACCAAAGTTTAAATGCCCCACTGGTTACCCATTTGTCCCAATTACAGATGTGACTATTACCCACTGACAGGCACACAATGATGATTAATTATCAGCTTTGGTAGCTAATGTAGTTGGCATGCCCCCATAATTTGACTTTAATTGTCTATCATCTTTCTCTTTGTTTCCCTTTCTTATCACCCCCTCACTGAGCTTGTTGTGCTCTGATCTTTAGTAAATAACCTTCACTGGGTAAGTTGAGAGGACAATTTTCTTTTAATTCTCCGTGTCTTGTTTTTCTCTGCACTTGTCAGTTGCACATTATTCATTCTGATACTTCTTTTTTTCACCTCTTCTGTCCATGATCAAAACAATAACTTCAAGTGTGACCTTGTTATTATAGTTTAATTCATACTGGAACAGAGGGAGCACTGGAAGCGAAGGGAAATGGAGAATCGATGCAGTCTCACCAGCAGAGGGCAGTAACCGCAAGCCTATAAAATCTCTGCACCGTGCCCCCCCCCCAGGTCTTTAAGTATAAAAAATTATGATGAATTTGTTGTGAAAAATATATGTAATGCCAGCTCTAAAGCCAAAATAAAACAGTTTGTTGGGTTTCTGCAGAAGCTGCATAAACCCTGAAGAAGTGCAATCAAATAAACTGAATGAAACAAGCAGAAAAGCGTACTTCATAAATCCAAAGAAAAACAAAAAAACAAACAAAAACGAGACAACAACCTGGAGCTCAGTGCTGTCAGAACAGTGGAGATGATTGTAGACTTCAGGTTGAATCCAGCCCCACCAGACCCTCTCTTTCCCTGCAGGCCTGCTGAGTGGACACTGTGAAGTCCTGCTTCCTGGGAACTATCATCTTCCAGGACCCAAGGTGGGAGCTAAACATCAGATCCCTCATCAAAAAGGCACAGCAGAGGATGTACTTTCTGTGGCAGCTGAAGAAATTCAACCTGCTAAAGTCAGTGATAGTGTACTTCAAGTCCTCCATCACCGTCTGCCACTAAGGACAGAGACAGACTGCAACATGTCATCCATTCTGCTGAGAAGGTGATTGGCTGAAATCTGCCTTCCCTCCAAGACCTGTACACTTTCAGGACACTAAGATGAGCAAGGAAGATTTCTGTTGACCCTTCCCACCATGGATATAAACTTTTTGCAATCCTCACATTGCACTGTTTGCACCATGACACCAAGACAAATTCCTTGTTTGTTGAAGAAAAAAAAAGGCAATAAATGTAATTTTGAATCTGATATACAGGTGTTTGTATTTACAGTACTGATTCTCAACCACAGGGCTGTAAGGTGATGCCTAGCACTTACCTGTCACTCACACAGATGAGTTATTAAAAAAAAAAAAAAAAAAAAGTCACTCACTTGCAGTTCCTCAGCTGACCAACTGAAGGGACTGTAGTTTCAGGCACTTCTGCTCTGGCTTTTCAGCCCCAGTGGTTGCTGCTTGTTGTCAAACTTTCAGCCGTCCTCTGCCTCCTGCATTTGTTCTTTTCACTTTCCAATCAGTTCCCCTCTTAGATACCAATTCCTGTCAAGCCTGGTGAGGTAATGGTGGGAGATTTACTGCCTAAAATTTGTAGTACTTTTTGATTTCAGACAGCTGTATGTGTAATCATGTTTCTAATTTCTTCTTGAGACCGCTGATTTTGCTGTCTGAACTGACACCTGACATGGGGAGATTTTGTCATCTGTGAACTAGATTGGCAATTAAGCTGCTGTTAGTGTCGCAAGCTGGTTGACATTGCTGTTGATTGACACTACATATTAAACAATATGCTTCACTTTTTTACATCAAGGATAAAGACAGACAGCTGCGTCTGAATATTGTAGGAGTGCCCTGGGTAACATTTCCATTCATTCATTGATTCGTCCTACAGCTTCGCTTCTGCTTCTTCTCATTCCGTCTCCTCTACTGAACCCCTCACCTTTTCCTCTGAAGCCTGAGCACATCACATGAGTGGGGGTTGTATTAAAACTGAAATCCTTCCACCTCAGTGCGATTCAGGAAATTGTCGACCCTGCGGGAAGTAAATGCAGATTGTGGGATGTGTACGTGGAAACAAGGAGAAGTGGATGACGGAAGAGATGAATTTAGTGAGGAAAGGTTGGATTGAACAATGGACGGCATTTAGAAGATGGATGGAGCTGTGGTGAACATGAGAGAGAGCGAAGGAATGAATGGGGTGGGATGGATGGGAGAGGAGGTGTGTGAGAGGAGACGAATGAGCTGTCCATTTGAAGATAAATCAGAGAGGCAGCATAGTGACGTCTATAACTACAAACACACACACACACATACGAACAGATGCGTGTGCGTGCACTCATGTTTTGACTCACACACATGCAAACACAAATACACTTACTTACTCACACGTGCACATTCTGCCCCACGGCGAGGTGGTAAAAGGCCACGGCTGATTGGATGCTGGAGGCTGATTTCGCCCTGAGTGGCAGAGCGGGGCATGTTGGGATGTTTGGATACAAACGCAGTCGTCTGTGAAGGCATGAGGTAGGTCACCCCTCTTCTCTCTCTTTCCTTCATCCTTCTATTTTAACATCTCTTTCCTTCCTCACGTCCTCATTCTCTTATTGTTTCTTTCTCTGTCGTTGTTACCTTTTTCACATTTCCCCAATGGGCTTTTCACTAATGCACCTCTAAATCTGCCCTTTCCTCTGTTCCCATAAATCCATCTTTCATACAGAGTGCATTCTCTCTGGGTAATAACTGCAGCTCTCAGCTCACCTCTATTTCTCCCACTCTTGTTCTCCTTTGTCTGGCCTTATCCATCTCCATCTGCCCTCCATTTCTCTTATATATCTCCCCTGTTCTAGCTTTACTCACCCTCCATTTTTTTCCCAGCTTACACACACACACACACACACACACACACACACACACACACACACACACACACACACACACACACACTGTATCCCTGCAGTGTAGTGTGCTAACAGAATAATTAGTCGTGCTTGATGTCTCTGACAGCTCTAATCCTTCTAAATGGCCACCACATGCCTCCCCTCATCTACTCATGGTTAGACACACATACACACCCACCCACCCTCTCTCTCTCTCTCTCTCTCTCTCTCTCACACACACACACACACACACACACACACACACACACACACACTCTTCCATGGTTGTAGGTGCACACACATTCTCACACTGCTTGCAAACAGTTACAAATCGAAATGTGTTCCATCTGTGTTCAAAATGTTTTCGGATGCTGTTTGTTAAAGGTTTTGTTCTCTAATAGCTAAAGTAACTGAAACACATCTGCACAGAGTCAGCGTCTTTGCAGATGAGGTCTGACTATAATACTGAAACAAAAACATATATAAAAGTTAGATATGTGGGTAAATTGTAGGCGAGTCCCCTCTTGAGGCTGAGTGACAGACAGACTGCACAATTTTTAGTAAAAATAATCTTTGGTGGAATACTGTTTCACTGTGTTTGGCACCGAAAGAGGCCAGAGACGTGTGAAGATTACTTAAAAAAGAAAAAAAAATTCCACTAGATTCAAAACTATTTGTACTTGGTTTGTATCCAGAAGAACACATCTGTAATAGAAATCGAATGCAAAATGTACTGATAATAAAAACATGCCAAACCTTTAACTAGAAAGAATAACACAATGAAAGACAAAATAAGAGGTTTGTAAAAGAATAACTGGATATAACATAACATCAGTCAGAATGATTGTTTTTAAGTGTTGTGTTTATCTGTGAATTTAAATATTTTGTTTGCTGCACTGTTTGCACTTCTTTGCTGTGATTAAGCTAAAGTTATTACAATGGCCCACATGTAGGACACAGTGGTGGCCGACAGGTTGGGAGCAACAATGGACTGATGCAAAAACTAACAAGATATTCCAACAAGACAAGGAAATAGCAAAATTCCAAAAGAAGGGAATGGGAACAAGCCATGAGACAGACTGGCGACCTGTCTAGGGTGTACCCCACCTCTTGCCCTATAATAACTAGGGTCCAGCCCCCCATCACTTCTGACCCTGAATTAGATAGTGGTTAAGAAATTGACTGGATTAATCGAACACTTGTCACTAGGGCAAAAACACAATGGATGCAGATAGGTTAACAAACAGTCTAACAAACATGGAGGGAAAAGCAAGATTATCTAGAGGGTAGACTGGGAAATGAGACACAGGTGGGAACAACTGAAGCGGGACAATCAGGACAATAAAGGGGCAATAAAGTAAAAACAGAATGAATAAGAAAACAGAACGCAACTAAAAACAAATCACTAACACAAGCAAACATGAGGACTGAGAACCTAGAAGCACAAAGAGGACTAGTTCACCACAAATTTTCTTTTTTTTGTGGTGCTTTCTTTTGGATTATTTTACCATTAAAAGGAAAGAAATCCTTGGTGCTGCAACAAGTGGTGCAAACAATAAAGCACTTTAGAAAAGTTTATTTTACTTTTTCTAAAATAAGAAGAAGTGTTTGTTGGATGTGGAGATTTTTGTGACTCTATTGAGAGTTTGTTTCTGTTTGGTACCACTTTCTGGGTGGTAAGAAACTACTTGGCTAAATGCTGTCAAGACAACACATAAACCTGTGATGCTTGGATTGCTGTGTGTTCCTACATGGCAACCTCCTCAAAGTTGATAACTTGTATGTACTTCTGAATATTGTTTGTGCAAGTCTGCCAACAATGCCCCTGCCCCAAAGAACCAGTCAATGTCTGTGTTGGGAAACACATTAGCCAGTTGTGTTATTGCACTAATGCATGCACAGTAGTCGACTGTGTGTGGCAGGCCAGGGATGTAAAATAATACTGTTATGTCAAAGCTGTAGGCGTTTCTTAGCTACTCATAAGGTGTCCTTTGGTGGCCTTGCTCAACTCAACAGGTTATGGCATTAGTTATTTTTCAGTGTGAAGGTTACTTTGTGATAGGTGTAATTAAACCCAGACCCTAAAGTAACAAAACCAAAACCAGGTGGAAAAAAGGTAAAGAATGGGCATAGAGTGAGTTTCACACAGTCTCCTGGCTGCAAATGGACACAGCCATGGTACCGTAAATTAGGCACAACAGTCCAGTGAGTTCATGCAAGTGGTCACGCTGCCTCCTGCAGGCTCCGCTCTGGCAACTGGTTGGCCTAAACCAGAAGATTATTTTCAGAAGTGAGAATGGGGCAGACATGAACTATCTCCTGAATAATGGCAGAGCACAGAAATTCAGCTCTGAAAGCCGGGAGTAGAACCTCGGTTCATCTTTTCTGAGCAGATTAACCTACATGTGGTATTGAAGCCCACTGGATTAAAATCAGGACTGCAGTAGTCTGAGAGTTTTACATGTGCACAAAGATACATGTGTGAGTGTTTGTTTGTTGGCTCAAACATTTGGTGGGGTTATCCAATTTCCTGTATTTATTTAGTGTGTGGGAGCACATTGTATGTATTTGTCTATGCAGCTGTGTGTAAGCCTGAACTCACGCGCGCGTGTGTGTGTGTGTGTGCGCGCGCACACACACATGTGCGTAAGTTCATTCTTTGTTGTGGAACATGACAAGCATCATTACAGTGCTGAACCAAGTCAACATGGAATAAATACAAATAGCTGTATTCACTCTGCTTCGCTCTACTACACAAACACACTCTAATGTGAGTGTTGTTTGTGCCTGCATTATTGCATATTTGTTTACTGTATTTGGGTACGTGTGTGTGTACTCTCTGAATCCTGTAAGGCCATGATAGGAAACTGAGACAGTCATGGGGGGTTTGCAGCTTTGTACTGCTCTTCTGTGAGATTTCCCTCAAGAAAAGACTGATCAGCAAATGAGAACCACAGGTGAGAAATGGAGAGAAAAGGGAAAACATCATGACATACCAGCTAGAGTGGAAAAGAGAAAAAAATCAGAAGGAATGAGGTGATGGATCTACTGAGAATGACTGAACTCAAGACAAAGGAAAAGGCACAAAAATACAGGGGGAAAAAAAGGAAAGGTAGTGTGGAAAGAGGAAATTAACAGAACAGGGAATGAGACGGGGTGTATAACAGAGCTCCCAAAGGAATTCCTACCAACATCTTAGTCCTCAGATGTTCAATGGTTGCAGCTGTGCTGTTTAAGTTGCACCACAGCTCCATGAGGTGTCCATCCCCACTGCACGTGATACAAAAGAAAAACATCCTCAGGCAGTCCCTTATCAGCATATACAGATATGCAGATTTCAGATATTTGTTGCTGTGCTGTAGTCATTTTAATTGTGGCACAGAGTATTTAATTCTTAGATTGATTAATCCTTTAGATTTATATTTAGGTTTCTAAATAGGGCATCATGTAGTTAGCACTGTTGTCTCACAGCAAGAAGGTCCTGGGTTCGAATCCACCATCTGTATGGGTTCTCTCTGGCTTTCTCCCACAGTCCAAAGACATGCAGTTAGTGGGGTAAGGTTAATTTATGATTCTAAATTGCCCATAGGTGTGAATTGCTGTCTGTCTCTGTGTTAGTCCTGCAACAGACTGGTGACCTGTCTAGGGTGCACCCTGCCTCTTGCCCTATGGCAGCTGGGAGAGGATCCAGCCTCCTGTAACCTGGAATTTGATAAGCAAAAGAAGATGAATGGATTTCTAAATAATGTATTTGTATTTGTAATATGTGTGGAAAGGTAAAAAAATAAAATAAAATAATGTGGAGCACCCTAAAAGAGACAAGTCTTTGTAATGTTAGAATTTAAACTTTTTTAACCAATAATAGAAAATCTACAATAACTCTGCTCTTGGTCTGCTTTTTAGTCTCCCGGTTGAATTTGCTTCCAGTACCTCTTGAGGGATTTGTCTGGATGGCATCCTAGTCAGAAATCTGAACCAACTCAGTTTGAGCTCCCATTCTGTCCTTGATCGGTGGTTTTTTTGTTTGTTTGTTTGTTTGCACTCATTGGATTGATGATGCTCAAAACAACAGGAAAGTCCAAAGATCTCAGTGAAGATCTAAGAAGGAGAATTGCACAAGTTGGGAAGGTCTCTTGGAGTCATTTCTAAAAAACTGCAGATTCTAAGATCATCAGTTCAAACAACTGTAAGCAAGTACAAGATATCTGGATGTGCCACCATACATATAATCATATAGTTACTATATGTATACAACAACTGTAGCTGAGGAAAGGAACATAGATTGACAGGTCAATGACAGCTTTTCATTGAGACTCACCTCCCTCTTCACCATGACAATACAGTTCTAATTCATCTCATTCATTCTACCCTCACTTTCGAGCATGACTCCAAAATACAACACTTGAACACCATGGTGTGAAGCTCCCCACCTCCAGTGGGCAATCCATTATTTTTCAACAATCAAAGCTAACAGGTGGCAAAAGTTGTCTAATAATTAAATAAACTGCATAAAAGAATTTCTCCAAAATTAATAGTGTCATAATCCTGGGCCATCGGCCCAGTATGCCTTATGTTTCTTCGAGTTGTGTTTTGTGTTATAAATTAGGATTTTAGGTTATCATCATTTTCGGTTATAATTATCTGTGTTATTTCCCATGTCCTCCTGTTCTGTCATTGTTCCTATGTCTGTTTTGTTCTCATGTCTTTATCCCTTGTCTCTTGTCTTGCGTTTAGTTTGACTTCCTGGTGTTTCCCTGTTGGTTTCGCTCATGTTTAGGTTTCCTCTGTGTCAATCTGCATATACCATGTTTAGGTAGTTCCTGTTTTATTGTGATGGTCTTGTCTCCCCTGTACTTAGTGTTTAGTTTTGCTTCCCCTTGTCTCGTTTCTGAAATTATGTTCAGCTGTGATCCCACCTGCTGTCACTCCCCTCATTACCAAGTGTGCATATATTGTCTGTGTTCTTGTTAGTTCCTTGTCAGGTCATTGTTTGATGTCCTCTGTTCCTGCTGTGTGTCTCATGTTTTATGTCCATGCCAAGTAGTCAAGTCTGGTTTTGGAGTTGAAGTTTGTGCTGCTGGCTCCTATCCAGCCCATCCTTGTTGTACTCCAGTAAATAAAGCTTTAATCCTAAGTGACACTTTTGCCTTGGGTGTCCTGTTTTGGGGTCCGCCGCCTTGCCTGCCACAGCAGTACATGACAGATAGGCACACTCCTAGACCAAAAATTTGCACTAGTATGAATGTCTGTTGGTGAGGGACAAGTTTTCTGGTTTCTGTTTGTAGTTAGGGTGCAGTCCAGCTTCTGTTGATCAGTCACATATGAGCAGATTGTTCTGCAGGCTGGTTAACACTCCAGGTGGAGACCAAAAGATGAATTGGATTTCTTGAAATACAATCTTAAACCTGGCAGCTATCATGTGACGGAGATTTAGCATTTTTATTTATTAGCTTCTTAAGTTTATCTGCATTTGTAAACAATGACTTATGTTTGGAACCAGTTATCCCTTATCCAGATATCCTGGCTACACAGGAAGCCAAACAATGACTGTTACCCACAGAGGCTAGCTTTTGTGTTGTCCTGTGATTTTGTGATTGCCCGCAGGCTAGGCACCGACAGAATGACTAGAGTACATGATCCAATCTGATCAAAGCCTCCCAAGAATACTTGTTCAGTCTTTTTCTGTATACAGCTGCAGTTAAGCAGCTATGGAAATAGCAAACAGAAGCAAGTGTGTGTGAGAGTGATGGTATCAACATTGGCTGTTTGAACAGGTTTGCGCTCAGCAGTCACAGCAGTGAGCACATACAGGTATGGTAATCCCTGAAGGAGTAACATGTCAAGAAAAAAATAGCTAAACAAAGAGATGAGACATTTTCTAATGCTGCATATATATTAGCAGGTGGTAGTATGATTGACTAGCAAAGAACTGTTTGTAAATCTTTGCCCAGCAGTACTCACAGAGAGAAAAGGCTGAACTCAGGGTTCAAGGGTGAAGTAGATTAAACAGTTCACAAGACAAACATTTACACAGTTAAACCATCTTCAAATACACTACACCTTTTTTTCAGGACATACAAAGGCAGTCACATGTTTCTGATCTGATGTTGCCTGGTGCACAGCATTGCAATCATTTCAGTCATTACAATCATTATAATCATTATAATCAGTGACCTCCTGTCCAGTGAATCCTGTCTTGAAGTGATGCTGAAAAACTAGTTCATGCATTTATTACTTCTAGGCTGGACTATTGTAATTTATTATTATCAGATTTTCCTGAAAGCTCCCTGAAAAGCCTTCAGTTATTCTAAAATGCTGAAGTGAGAGTACTGAGAGGGACTAGAAAGAGAGAGCACATTTCTCACATATTGGCTTCTCTTCATTGGCTCCCTTCTAAATCCAGAATTGAACAATCAGGCCCCATCATATTTTAAAGACCTCATAGTATTTTATTATCCTAACTTCGCTCTCAGACTGCAGGCTCCCTTGATGTTCCCAGAGTTTCTAAAAGTAGAATGGGAGGCAGATGCTTCAGCGTTCAAGCCCCTCTCCTGTGGAACCAGCTCCCAGTTGGGAGACAGAGACAGAGACCCTCTCTACTTTTACTTTTACTCTAAATGTTCCATTTTGATAAAGCTTATTGTTAGGGCTATATCAGGTGACTTTGATCCCCCCTCCTTCCCCCCAATGTGTTTATATACCACTGCAGCGCGAATTGCACAACTGTTGTTGTGATTTGGTACTATATAAATAAAACTGAAGTGGAACTGATTTGAACTGAACTTCTCTGAATTTGTTTCTATATATACAGTACATGATGTCATAGATATAACAGTTTTTTCACATGTAAAGATTGCTGTTTGATTTAGTAACATCTGCTTCATTAATACTGTAAGGCTGATTCCTTGTATTGCTAGTCTTCTCCAGCATCTCTGGGTCGATGGTGAATGGAAGGCCACACTTTCACCTGAGGGTATCTTCTATAGCAAACATGACAGAACAGTGTGCTTTCAGTTTCATTCACTCATCTTTCCAATGCCCATGTTACTTAGAGCAAGTCACACTCTAATCAGTCCCATCATGAACACTAGCAGGCTGGAACTAGAATTACCTTTTACAATCGGCTAAAACAGCTCCCTTAAATGTTACATCTAAAATGATAAAGTGCTGTAACTAATGTCATAGTTAAATAATTAATGGTGTAATAAACCAAATTCTGCAAAGTCATAAAATAATACTGCACAACTTCACATGAACAAAACTGCAAATGCAAGTGTATTGACTAAGGTTACAATACAAATCCTTCATGGTAAAATAAACATTTCGTGGGCACTCTTTTAAAATGGGTTCAGTTTACAAAAACAGGTTTCAAAAAGGGCTAAAATATGCAAAAGCAACAGTGCAATCCTTTGAGTCAATCCTTGTTTCCATGTGATCAGTTCAGCTGACGGCAGATCTCACTGGATTGGTAGTTGTACAGTACTTTGCTAAAACAAATGTTTTCACTTGCATTGCTCTCTCTCTCTCTCACATACACACGCGCACTCCTTCTTTCTTTTTGTGTCAATGTGTGTGTGTTTGAGGCCATTAACTCATCACATGTGTAAAATGAACGTGTGACCACACACACACCATGAGCCCCTCTGTGTCTCAGAGAGCTGCATGTGGAGATCAAACACTGGTTCTGTCATATGGTTTGCATTAGGTTCAGTCTTCATGTTTCATCATAAAACTTCAATGAAGCGAGGCACACACACACACACACACACACACACACACACACACATACACACACACACACACACATACACACGCATGCACACACACATACACACACACACACACACACACTCATGTTCCTTATGTCAGGGTGTTTGGTTTATGTGAGCAATGTTTGTTATGATGTGTGTCACACTATCAGGGTGTTTTTTCATGTGTGTGTCTGTATATATAGTTTGGCACGATGGTGTGGTTATGTGTGTTGTGGTTAGTGTGAATGTGTGTGTGTGTGTGTGTGTGTGTGGCTGTGGTTCGGGACATTTTTTCCTAAACCACTGACCCATAAGCTATGAGGTTGTGGGCTAATAAGCCCACCCACAATCAGGAAACACACACACACACACACACACACACAATCACACACACACATGCATTGATGCACACATCTGATGTGTGAGACGTAAGTTTTACACACGTGAATGCCTCTCAGTGGGAATAAGCTCCCTGATTTGCAGCTTTCCTTTCTGAAACACATGGGTTCATTTAATAATAAAAACAAATCTTGTTCAGGATCAAATATTTACACATAGAAGATGAAACCCCCCCCAAGATGTTATAACAAGAAAATATTATAGCCTATTACAATTTTTTTCATTAAAAATATTTTTTTTGATATATTTCTTTGTGTTTAGTTTCCTAAAAAGTCAGAGTAACATCTTCAGCAATTCCCAGAGTGATATGATTACACTGGTTGTCTGGGCTCAAATTGCAAGCATGCGAGCATGACATATGGGAGGGTTTCCACTTAAAAGTGTAGATAAAGTCTGTGTTGGGAGGCAAGGGGTGTGGATATGGCACAAACACAACTGACTTTTAAAAGACATGCACTGGTTTAAAATAGACTCTTATACAACAATATACATGTAATACACATGTTACACAGCTCCATTCTCTACATTTCCAGGGTGCCAAGTGCACAATTTGCATGCAATCATTCTAGGGGACCAATATCTCCAGAGTAACATGCTGTAGATATGGTGCCATCCTTAGGCCCCATTGTAATTCCTTTTAGTCATTATGCATCAAACTAACACCTACTTGTGTTGAATCCTTGTTATACAGAGCATTGCATGACTGCTTTAACCTGTTTTAGTGAAAAGTCTTCAGTTTCAAATGGATGACCCGCCATTCAGATAATAACAATAATCACTCTGATGACATAGGATGCAGAAACAGAAAAAAAAAAAACTACAAAAAAAAACACACTTGGAGGCACATTAGACCATATAGCTATGAGTCAGTGTAGTATGAGTACTACAACTGTGCTACAAGTCTTGTGTGCAGCTCTATGAGAAAAACTAGTCCATTTCTCCCATTATTTTAGTAAGAAGATTTCTCCTCTGGATCTCAGACTAAAGGCCAGTGTTTTCATTGCATAGATATCACTGAAAATGTCCATTCATTGTTTGAGGCTTGATGATTTGCATTTTTGCCAGTTTCATGTAATTTTTTTTTCCTGCAGGTTACTAACAGTACTTTACAAAGATACCAGTCTTCTTTTTTTAACCACATACATTTAGGATGCAGGGTCAGTATGGTTGAGGTATAAAAACAGATTGCACTTTGTAAAAGCTTTTCCAGCTGGGTTGTTAAAATATTGGTTCTGAATACTCCACAGAAACATCCTGAGCCTTATAATTTTGAGTTCACAATTTTTCAGTGTTGTTTCTCAGACATTCAGTTGTCTGAGAAACAACTCTCTTCTCGGAACTCCTTCGGTTGTGGAAAAGCAATTTCACTGATGTGGGGTTTAAACTCGGCACCACTGGTGTCACATGCATCATTGCAAACCGCTCGACCATCCAACCCCTCTAAAGTGCTTTTAGCGATGAGATCGTGGGCTCAAAATTTCATCAAGAGTTTCATAAACCAAGAGTTCTAATTTTTCCTGCGTGCAGTAAATGTTCAAGGTAAAAAGTTTATACATTTACTTTTAGGCCAAGAAAGGTCATTAGCACATTGTCATGCTACCTAGCAATACGCAACTGAACCAGTAAGGATGCATAACAC